>BGPR01047333.1:0-11817 GCA_013235015.1 Araneus ventricosus | reverse complement strand
GAAGGCACACATATCAAAATGTTACAAAAAGCAGTTTTTCCATCACCGTGTTAAACGAGATACATATTTCAATTGCATGACGATTGAATATAGTGAGCACAATAAGATATACAAAAATGTTCAAGGCTAAAGCATTTAACCATCACCAGAGAGGTTAGATACGATATACATTATAATAAGCATAGCAAGATATATAAGACACCGAGCATTTTTCCACCACCAGAATAGATAAGATACACATCTCAATTTGCGACAATATATATGAAACTTAGAAAAGCAAAAGTATTTTTTCCACTCGCTAGGTTAGATAGAATTCAAACCTTAGATAGCACCACCTCCACCATCCCCCAATCATTAGATTATATAAGAGAAATAACGTTTACCTCTCATCCATCATCGTCTTCATTTTCGATTTGATAGTGTCCATATGCTAAAGAATAAATACCTCCATCTGCGAGATATTTTTTGTCATAAAACGCAGAAAGCCCAATCTTATTTTGAATAACGGTATGCACTTCATGTTTTTTGGAAACAATCGAGCATTGTGGTTGACGGATAGAAGATTCTTCTAATAAGACATTTTTGTATGATTCAAATGTGAAGTTTTTTAAAGAGGACTTCTTGACGCCTTTAGCGGTTTTCTTACAGGTATCTCCATATGAAAATGCATACATTTTTGCTTTGAGTCCCACAAACTCTCGTATGGGTTGAACGGCTTCACTTTTTAAGTAACCTAAGCGCCCTCGATTCGAATCATCGAATAAGAAATGATTCTTAGGATAGTTGCTTAGATCGAAAATATTATTTAAACTAGTTTTCATGTCTAGGAATACATCATCAGTTTCAACAGAAATATAAAGAGAGTCGGTGTCCATGTAAAGAAGTTCACATTTGGATTTATATACATTTTTAAAGTTGGAATAATACAGTTTGTACATGTGTAGTTTAGACAATTCGAGAATACAAAATCCTCCATAGATAGGTTTGTCTAGAATCAAATTTGGCTTGCGCATTTTAAACAAAGTCAAATTCTCATTTACTGGTTCGAAGTAATCCAACAAGGGACTAGAAAGATTTTTTTTACAATCTTTTTCTGTTACTGAACCCAGAACAGATATTTTTTTCCTTTGATTGAGCATGAGACGACCGAAAAAGGAATTGTTTAATTTCTTACAGAACGAGCGAGTAAATTCATCTGTTGCGGCTTTTCTTTTTTCGTTGTTAAAGTGTATGTAATCTTTAAGCCACGGAATCTGTTTAAAGGATAGAATTTTATGAATTTTGTCCACAATCATTCCTTCTTTGATGTAAAACTGCAAGTTAAGATAATGAGTAATGTAATTTTTTTTTTCGGATAAAAGTTTGGAGTGAGTTTTTTGCATGGAAATGTATGTTTCAAATTAAATCTTTCACAAAGTTTTTTAGCGTAAGGCGATAACATTTCAAAAGTGATTTTTAAATGTTCGACGGCAAAAGGAAGGTCATTTGTTTTCTGATGTAGATTTTCCGGACAGTGCATATCAACCTCAAGTATAAATCCTACATCTGAATTTTCATCATATTCAAAAATATTAAAGTTTTGAATTTCTTCTGAAGTAAACCACGAAAAATTACCTACGGGTAGAGATTGACTCATGACGTACCCATAGAGATTGTTCGCATCTAAAGCTAAAATATAATTTAATATAAAAATTTAGATAGTTAGCAAAATCAAAAAGTATTTAAAAGAAATCTAATAAATAGCAATTTTGGAAAATTAAAATATCCTTCCAAAGTTTTGAAAGAAAAAAATGTCTAATCTCGTGATTATCACAATCATTAAGACAGAGAATGAAATAATATTTTGAACGCTTACCGTTTATGCAGGTCATCATGAAGGTAATCCTAAAAACGGCGAGGAGGGAGAAAGTAAACACTGAGCAAAATATTTGATACAAATGTCAACCTCCGGAGGTCAGTATATATAAGCAAACTTTTTTCTATGAGGGACGGAGCGTATCCGTTTCGTGTTTTAGAGAGAGCGTCGTCTTTTTCCAATCAGCGCGATGTGATAACTAGAGAGGTAGACACCCTTGATTATCAACCAATAATAAAATAGTATCGCGATCGAATTTTTATTTTGTGCCTAAAGGGATGAGTGTATTTTGCAGCTGCGTACACTCATCGCCAGATGAAAAGCAGGCGAGTTTTTTAATGAACACACGCCCTAAGAGAAAAACGTGCGTTTCATTTTATATCTGTCGTGACGGCAGGACATCGATTTTATGATTATGCAATAAAGACATGACTCATATGTGACACATCTGTTTTATTAAAATTCATCGCTGTCGTTTACAGAGAAGAATATGAGAATTACAGTTTTTTCAAATTTTTACACAAATCTTGCCGAGTAACATCAGAACTTGGCGCTTGAAAATGGTATTAATGACTCCATCGGGGAGATACTTGTTTTGAAGAGTATCACAATCGGATATCTTATCAATATGTTTGATTATGAAAGTAGAAGGCAATTCTTGATGTTTAAAAATTTCATCCCAATTTACCACATCTTCTAAAACATGAATCGTATGTTCTGATAAGGTCTGGTATTTCGAAACTAGCGTCATATTCAAGCGATCCACATTCTCAATGATGAAAGAACCATTTAATTTCTGGTATCTTGAAATTCTTTCCCAATCGAGTTTATTTTTGAACTGAAGTATAAATTCCTCAGACAAAGATTGATATTGAGAAACTAGATCCCAAAGAATGAGCGATTGATTTTCGCTCATAAATTTTTCAGATAATATCTGATACATACAAATTGCGCTCCAATCGACACTATTTCGAAATTCTAATATAAAGTCTTCAGAAAGATTCTGATATTGAGAAATGAGATTCCATTTAACTTGGTTGCGCAGACTTCTAATAACATCTTCGGTAAGTTTATTTTCCTTTGAAAAGGACTCCCAATCTACCTCGCTAGTCTGAAGTATCATTATTCAATTCTTTTTATAACGTTTCCTCGTTTAGACCAATCTGAACTTATGCTGAGAGCATAATGAAGCGATCGTGATCTGACATGTTCTTTTATACTGTTACAAATCTAAGAGATGTGTGTCTTCTTCCTCCCTCCCTCCCGCTATGACTCATGTTTTGATTAGAAGTGAAAAACAGAATTTCTAATGAAAGCTAGAAACAAGATAGTCTCAGACAAAATATTTATTTCATCACAAAAATTGTTACATATTATTTACAAAAATGGTATAAATGGGTTGGATACATTTTTGTCTGAATACATAATAGCTTCAAAAAGAGTCTTTAGACAGCAGAATGGAGATCCACAACGAGTTCATCATCAGTAAGTAATTTAAAATATCCAATTTTAGTCTTGATGCAGTCGGCAACGGTTAGATCGGCGCTTTTTGCATCCATAATGCAACGGAATAGGTCGTTGTAGATTTTACATGCTCCGTAGTAAACGCAATATGGCTCCAAAGGCGAGGCTTGTTGAAGATATGCAAACGAATATTCGCGATCTTTCACACCATCGTGCAAATATTTCACAACATCCGAATTTCGCAGTATTTTAAAATAGACAATTTCTTTGTCCTTTTCAACTTTTTGCGTTATACCTTGCTTCACACAAATAGCTAAATCTGTATACAGAACGGGATGAGTGTGATGTATGACATCTCCGCCAGAATCAGCAATCAAATAACCATAGCGCTCCATGCTAGCTTCCGTATCGATAGAAATCCAACTAAGAACTAAGTTTTATCAGAATGTTGAAGCATATTTAAAAGCGCTCGACAGCTTTGCTCGTTGCCATGATGACCGTGATAGCAAGTACTCGGCTTTAAGTTTTGGTTCGCAAATCGTTTAATAAAAGTTTCATTTTGTTTTTTATTCCGTTCGTGAAGATCGCTTAGCGGTAAATGTCTACTAAATCTGTGCAAAAAATACAAGCAAAAATAGCCACAACTAGTGCTAGAATCGTCTTGGAAACAAAACGGATTAAAACGAATTGCTTTAGAATTTTTCTTTAAAAATCTAAGTATACTTTTATTTATGGGTGGATAACCGTAACTGTCAAAATAAAATGCGACATTATTTCGAAAGAAAATGGCAACCCAATGACTCCCTGGCAGATTTTTAGAATCTAAATTAACGATAAAAGATGAAAATTTGCCAACGTTTTCGCTTATATTATCTGACGCAAATACTCCTCCAAAACTTCTTCTTATATTAGCATCGCCGCATGCAAAACGACATAAACTTAAAGTGTCCATTTTTTATTAATAATCGGTAAAAACATTTCTCGACTTATCGATTTCAATCGTATTTCTGTACTGAGCATAAACAATTAAACTAACCGTCTCTGGCAGCGGTAAAGCGAACTTTAAATCGATAGCGATATTACCGGTGCGATTGACGCTCGTGTGGCATTCTCCGAAAGCCAAATCGGGTGTTAGATCGACTGCGTAAAGAGAATATCCTCCTTTGTATTCTTCATAATTTATATTTATATTTTGAGAATTATGAAAACGGGTTAGATCAGTAAAAAGACTAAGATAGCTTCGAGCATACAAATTGCTTTCAAAGTGGGGTTGGAAAGGTATGGCGGGAATCATTTTTGATCCGTCTAATATAGATAAATAATTTAAATTATAATGATGGAATTTAAACGGATTTTTAGCAACACTTCCGTTATAAGCAGCATTTGAAACAAACCCCAGAATCAAACATGTCGGAATTTGTCCGATGAAAGCATTAGCAATTGTAGAGGATTGCAAGCCGTTACTGAGAGCAAAAGAACGAACTTCGGAACGTCTGATAGGTATTTTAATAACACCTCTCTCTAATGCTTTTTCATGAGCTAAGACTATGGAAGGCGCTACATTAATTTTGCGAATGAAAAGGCTAGCAGACCCTATAACTAGTTTGAAATCATCGGCCGACGACATTAAAGAAAAGGTATCTTTATGACGTTCCAACTTTATTTTTACATCCACTCCATTAATTAAAAGCTTGGGTTGAGATGCTAGATCGAAGTGAAGTATTCCTATTAAATCAACAGTCTTTGAAAGTTTGCATCTGTTTTTTCTCGCAATAAATCCATTATTTGCGCTAGCTCCTGCCACGTTATCATGCTCAGCGGCCGTATCTTTATAAAACAAAGCAGATGATTGCAAAGAATCCTGATTAGATTTGGATGAAAATAATAAACTTTCCATAAAAGCTCGATAAGAATAGTTACTCTGAGATGCAATTTGTTTGTCATTCAGAAATATGCTAAATTGCGAGAACATCGTATTTAAAATGTAGCTGATAGGTGCAACATGATCGGTATCTGTCAAGACAGCATTAGCAGCCTTTTTCACAATTTTTACTTGTAAATGCAAAATTGTGTGCGCCAAGTCTAAATAATGCTCTCCATTCCCGCTGATTAAAAATTCTATCGGAGCCTTATCTGTGAGGGAACTTATTGGATGTATTTGCGCAAAAGAGGAATTATCGATTGCCAATTGTATCGGCAAACTGGAAAATAAATCCAACTCGCTCTTAAGACAAATAGGCGATTTTTCATCCATTATAAAATATATCTTTTTGCTGCTTAGTTTTACGTCGTTTAACTTTCATCTGTTTCTGTTTTCTGTTTGCTCGCCTTTTTATACCTTTGCCTTGCTGCAACTTTTGAAAAAAATCATCTTTTATTTGTTTAGAAGTTTGGCGAAGACGAGTTCGCATAGAATCTTTGAGAGAATTTCCACTCGTGTAATCATTGAAAACATTTTTACCGGTCTCTAGCATCTGCTTGCCGAGATATTTTCCAGCTCTGAACACGAGAGGAGTTATGTATCGTTTTAGATCGCCAAAAAACCCATAACCTCGTTGATATGGCGCGCCTTGGAAATAATTGCCACCAACCTGCTGTTGATAGTACAGCTCGCAATCTTTCCGACTTAGATGCATCTCGTCTTAGTCTGCGAGTCGAATGGACGATCTCCAATTTGTTTTGCTAATTTATAGGTTTTCGTCTGAAAGAAAGAATCACATAGGTTTTACCGGTTGTAAAAATAATGCTATCGCCGCTACTCGTTCGTAGCTCAATTTCGATTGTTTCCACAAATTTTTTCTTCACCGGGAAATAAAGCAATTTATCGTAATGTTTAACGATCTGGCGATCCTTTTCATTCATGCAAGGAATTATTCGCAGTAAGGGTGAAAAAGTATCGCCCGTACGATGAGGTTCGACTATATCGCTGTACACAAAAATTTCTGAAATACCGGCATTTAATTCCATAGGATACTTCCCCACATGAGAACCGCTAACTAGCTTCTTTTTGGCAAATCCTAAAAGATCTGCTAAACCGCGTCCTAAGAGCAATTCGTATCCCGTTGGAACATTTATTAACACACGTGAATTTTGTAATTGCTTTAATGTAACAAATTGGAATGCGTTAAATAATTCCTTTTCGGTTTTATACATGCCAACGTCCAAAAATAAACTGTACTGTTGTTTCAAAGTCTCGACTTTTTCAAAATATTTTTTAACAATTATTAAAAATTGGTCGTTTCTATTTATGGGAATTAAATTGTTCACTTTAAATTTGGCATAATCTTTGATAATGGTATTACCAGTTAAACCGAGTTTTGTAAGAAGTGTGCGACCTAATTCGAGTCGAAAGTGAATTTCGACAAACTTCGCAAGTTGTATTTCTACTTCATCCTGCGTCTCATCATAAGAAATTTTCACGAGATCCGCTAGTTCTAGTAACTTAATATTATTATTAATTTTCTCAAATAGATCGTTAGATCTTTTCGGTTCGAGACTTTCATTGTCCACACCTAGAAATGATGTTACGCCGATTGTATATTCGTAGCTATCTATAGGATTTGTGTCTACTAACGTGAAACTCAAATGTACTGACGGCTCCTGGGATGTGCGAAATCTAAAAGTTCTCGGCGAAGTTTTAATTACAATATTTTCATTTGCTAAATGTAACATATATAAAAGTTTAGAAGACTCTCCCTGAAACAAATGTATTTCAAATCCTTCATTCATAGTGAGAACTACCTCCTCGGTTTCTTCTCGAAAAGAAAATATCACATTCTGTGAAACTTGGGAAGAAATCGCTTCATTAACTTTTCTCCAAAAAGTCTGCACGCCTTCCGCTTTTTGGTAGTCGAAGCTAACGTTGTATTCAATCTTTTCTTGGATTGTTTTCTCTTCCCTATTCATCAAAATCCTGTAGGCATTGTTATGTTCGCCGATATTAAACCAGGAACGAGGAATGCAAATTTCGCAAAGTGCAACCTCCCACTCGTCTCTCAATATCAGCGGAGACGATAGTTTCGTACGGTATGAAGACTGAGTGTTATTTGGGAAATAGTCCATATTTGTATTACTGGGTAACGTTATGTAAAAATCTGCAAGCGCGACATCCATTTTTTCTTCACCCACGAGTTGAAACGATTGTCGAACCCTCTCCACTTTACAAAGTATTCTTTATTTTCGCCTTTACCTTTTGTTCTTAAAACTTTTTCAATCCTCCAGAGAGTATCACTCGAACTCTTTCTAACCTTTTGTAACTCGTTCGCATAGAATCGACCTTTCAACGTTTCTCCTTTTAAGTCTTTTAAAATATAGGTTGGCGGATTCGTAGCAAAACGTTTATCTATCGTAAACACTTCATCGCTCCAGTTTGGTAGGTATCCGCGCCGAAATGTTTTTTTAGCCTTCGATATTCTAACTTGATCGCCAACATTAAATGTATATCTAATTTCTGTTTTATAACCGTAAACTTTTTCAAATATAAGAGGTTCTAAATTCGATGTGACATCGTTAGGAGCAAAACCAGTTGTGCGATGAATACTATTGTTATAACTTTTTATAACCTTATCCAAAACATCTATGTATTTGTAAGATCCTCTATGTGTAAATATACGAAACAATTTGTTTTTTAGGGTGCGATTAAATCTTTCGACGACGCTAGCCTTATGCTCGCTATGCGAACTGTAATGATTAATTTTATTTTTTTTCAATAACTGCTGAACTTGCTTATTATAAAACTCTTTACCCTCATCAGTTTGCAAATTTACAATAGGTTTTGCTTGCTTCAATAATTTCTTCATGGCTTCGAGCATCATCTTAGCGCTTTTATTTTTTAGCGTCAAAACATATGCTTTTTTTGAAAAAACATCGATTGAAGTCAAAAGGAACTTTACCCCTCTATTTTGTCTAGAAAATTTTGATAAATCCACTAAATCGCTTTGGATTAGATCTCCGATTCCATAAGATAGAGTCTTCCGTCGTAAAAATTTATATCTCGTCGGTTTAAAAAGCGTGTATGTATCTTCTTTCATAAGCCATTCTCTAGCTAATTTAATCGAAACTCCCGCAGCTTTCGCGAGTTTCGCCACACCTCCAAAGGAGGCTGGATGTTCTACATCGTAGTAGTATTTTTCTAATAATTTATCCACTTCGTTGGTGATAGTTTTTCTTTTGCTCGAGCTATTTTTTTCCATGAAGTAGTAGGAGTTAATGATTTGCTTCTGCGATGCACGTGCGCCACATCGAACTTTTCTTCATTGGCATCATCGTCCTCATAGCTCGCAATCACTTGAAAGTGTTTTAATCGATCTAGAACTTTTTGATTGGCGATCCAAGAGTGTGGAATATTAATTTCTTTTAGAGCTTTCAAAAAATGACTAAAATGTTTTGGCTCTGCTTGTATTTTAGAATTTCTCATCAAGTATGAAAAGAAATCTACAATTTTAGAGTCTTTTATAGGCGATCCATTTTTCACCATTTCGCCAAACTCGTTCCAAAAATACGAGCGCGTTTTCAGTTTTTCGACAATCAGCGGTACAAATTTACTTTGGGATTGAGGTACGGACGCTATGATATCCATCATCATCGCATTCGGGGTAGCTTTTTCTGTTACATTCGAAATATCATCCGTCATAAGATTCTTTTCCGGTTCCTTATCAACTACACTCACGCGAACGGGTTCTGGCGGCTCGTGCATGGTTTTTTGATATCTAGTGACTAGCTGACTTAATAGTTTCACCTTCATATCGTCGGGTAACTTCTCGCGATCTAATAATTTTGAAAGTTCATCCTCCAATCGTATTTCTGGTTTTTGTTGATAATAAGCCGAAAATAATTCGGGAGGCATGAGAGCCATTCGTTTTGACATTATTCTACGAAACAAAATGATCCGTTTGAACAGTTGCAAAGCGTTTTATATAATTTATTTTTAACCCTCCTTAGACTTATTAAATTCTATTGCCAATAGCTCGTCCTGCCATCCCCGCTAAAGCGCTAACGAGAGCTGGAATGACCAAAGGAAGAAAACCACCGCTTTGTTTCACTAATAGCTTCTTTTTCGATTTCAAACTCGCTTTCCGACATGCAACTTTTCTAATACAATTTTTATATTTGCGCAATTTCTTAACATTGACTGGTACATTTCCCGCTAAAATATTCAGGCAAATTTCACTCAGAGACGACATTTCAGATTTATTGGCATTCTGTAACAGCATGCGCCTCTGTTTGGGATTCGATTTTGTTAGCAGAAGCAAGAAATCTAAATTTTGTTTGATTCTCTTCTTCATTTTGGTCTATAGATCCAATATATGCCGCTATGATCGGGAAATAAACTATCGCGGAGTCTGTGCTCCTCCGATGTGGTTGGATGTAAATCCACAACTAAATATTCGTAGGGCGAAGCAGTGGCTTTTATATAGGCATCCACCATAAAATGAGAATTGCGAGGATATAACTGTCGTGCAAAGCAATTGATTTGACTCATATCTCTCGCATTCTTAAACAAGATTATGTAGTGAGAATTCAAGCTTATATCTCGCATCGCTTTGCATTTTGGAAATAGATTTTGCAATAAAAGTATAACGCTCACATTTTGATGGTGAGACACCACAGTGAAAAGCTCGGAAACCTTTTGATCCAGTTGATGCATTAAATCGTCAATTACGATTAAATCGCAATTTTCGTAACTATCGGGCAAACCCTGCACAAACTCTATATCCGGTTCTTCTAAAAACCAAGGTGAAGAATAATTATAGCACCATTTTATATTAATTATCTCTTTATCATATATTTTATTTTTAATAATTTTGCGAACCAAAGAGGTTTTTCCCGATTGACTAGGTCCTACAATTAAAGCATTACTCGGGTGCTTCAGTTGTAACATTGCTGGCATATAGTTTTAAACTGCCGTTCACTTAATTGTACGCCAATAATCTGAGGCTTTATGCGATCCAGTTCTTCTTTCCAAAAATATCGAAGATCGTAAACTTTCGAATTTTCTTTTTCGCAAATATGAAAGTACAATTTTGTTCCGAGGTTTTCCGAATGAGAACACGAGGTGTTTTTTAAATCTATCTTATCCCCATATTCACATTCGGTATTGTAATAAATGCTAAGAAATATTATCAATTCGACTAGACAAAGCGTGAGCAAAAACCATAAAAGTAATTTTCTCAACATGTGACTAATCAAACACATTTTTCTAAAAAGACCATCTGCTATCCCTAAAAGAAACGATCAAATTGTATTAAAAATAAAAATGTTATTTTTCTATGATTATCTTCAAAGTTGGGATGCTGATTACTAAAACGCCCGATGGCAAATGGACGATCGCATCGGCATCTGCTCTTATATAACCATTTTATAAACATCTCACTCCGACCATTATCATGCGGCGACCTCACTTACGCAAAAACCTTATTATTATATTCCCAACTCTCCCGAAATTTGAATAATTATCATTATACGCTCTCAGGATCGAAAAGCCCAATTCCGCTGTTTTGAATATCGCCGTCAAACTGCTTCCAAACAACGCCTCTGGCGCGTACGTGCACACCATACGAAACAGGAATCTCATCACTCTTTCTTTCCATACGCACAAGATCTGCGCGATGAATTTAAATGATTCAAATCCTTTCTCTCTCGGCGAACTTCACTCGCGCTCCTCGTTGCGGTTTCGTAAACACCCGGTCAAACAACTGCCTCGGGAGATATGTCTCTCATCCATGCTTCAGCCGCTCGCGCCATTTAAAAAACAATATCAAAAATGCAAAACACATGCACATCTTGCAGCCGCTCTCGCGCGCAACCCTTTCATTCGATTCCCAACAAAGTATACACACCTTTCGTTCCCCTCAATAACACTCAACACGCTATCATAATATAAACACCCCTCATCAACAGTCGTGAATAATCAAAACACCACGTCCGCACTGCTTATATATTTGAATATTATATCGAAACACCTGGACGACGCTCAACAGAGTAGCCGCTAATGAGCAAACAACACCTCAAAAACGGAGGCGCTTGCTTTTGGACTTTCCATTCTCGACTCGCAACAAAGTATATAAATTTTTCGGAAATAAAACAACGTTCAATATTCATAATGTGACAACCTCAACGACACCCGCGCATACAGCCAAACCACGCGAAAACGAACAACGCTCTCCGCTCTCCAGACTGCTCATAACTGGACCACCCTCGCGGACTGCTCACAACTGGACCACCCCCATACATTTAACATTGGCCCAGTTATTAGCAACCAGAGAGGGTGGCCCAGTTGTTAGCACGACGAGAGGGCCGCGCATACAGCCAAACCACGCGAAAACGAACAACGCTCGCCGCTCTCCAGACTGCTCATAACTGGACCACCCTCTTGGCGTGCTAACAACTGGACCACCCCCATACATTTAACATTGGCCCAGTTATGAGCACCACGAGGGGGTGGTCCAGTTGTTAGCACGAAAAGAGGGTGTCCTAGTTATGAGCACGGTAATACTACT
>BGPR01047331.1:0-11818 GCA_013235015.1 Araneus ventricosus | reverse complement strand
AAGTTTAAAATTAACAGAAATTCTCATGTCTGCAGCAGTTCCTAATCTTTCATAGTTTCCATACATTATATAATGAAACTCTCCACAAATAAACACTACACCGATATTTCCAGAAAATAATATGAATAGAAAACATCATGAATAGGTTTCTTACTCATAATTTTTTGATTGAAATCCGGACACGCTGTGAGATCACTACTTTGTTAATGATTTGACTTGACAATCAAATTTAATCTATAATCTTAGATTTTAAAAAATGTGAAAACATTCTTACCTCTTGTCGCATAACACTCTTTGTAGAACTTTTCTTCTTGTCTTTTGAAATTGCCATTGTCTAGTAATTTAAATAGTTGATGCATTTTGAATTTAAAATCAGAATGCAATAGTTTATTAAATTTATTTCTTCACCAAAGAGATTTTTTACAGAATTGTCCTTGGACCAATTAAGTAGAACAATTGGCTGCTCATATTCTGATAGAAACTTGTAGACATCCACTCTTGCAGAAAGTTCCATACTTATGTAGATTGCAGTTTCAAAATTATTGCTGGAGCAGGAACGCAAACAATACGGTTTTCAGACCTTTTAAAGAGCACGAAGCATAATGGACCAGACATCCAATAGGAAGAAATCCGGGACACCCAAACTAGACAAATGTGATAATGAGCTTGAATGGGGAAAGTAGCAGGGGAGGATCCTCAGAATTCTTTTGTATAAAGGAACAACGTGCCACTCGGAGGGGGAGAATGTTGTGTTTTCAAGGGCCTAAAAGGTTCATTCTCGAAGTTATTTTATTATAAATTTTTTCTCACAACAAATAATGATAGAGTAAACAAATAATCCAATCTTATTCAAAAGAAAATACTTAATAATTCGAGCTAGCCGCTTTTTCAATGAGGATAGTATTTGCCGACTGAAGCTGATATTCATTTTTTCTTTTTCTGTATATTTTGAGTCGAAAAAGTCTGAAATAATTTATTGAAATGGTCGTGCATCTTATTGATTTCACTACAAATACTGGCATCCAAATTTAAATATTAAGTAAAAAAAAAGAAATAACATTATCAAAACCCTTATAATAGAGGGAATTTCCTGTATTTTCGAGCGCAGAATGGCATGGTGGACGCTCGAAGTGTACCCCCCCACTTGTTCTTCGCTGAATATGAACCATCCCTTGTATTTCTGACCCTCCTGTGTAGACCACTGGAACCTCTGCGTTTGTCTACAGAATTTCACCCAGCTCTAGAAAGGGCAATCAGTTGATCAATTTTTTTAACTGCGACTGAGCAACTTCCTACAGACAACGAAACATTAAAAGTAGAGAAAAATGAAAAGAATTGTTTTCAAGTACCAAAAAAAAAAAAGATGGTGGTGTTGGGGAAAACAAGCTTTATGAATAATCGAAACACGCGACATTAATTTTTACATTGCCCGAAAATTAACATTTGGGATTAAAAAATTGGAATAATTAAGAGTTGCCCATTAGAAAAAAAAAATTGGCGTTTAATTTCGACACTGATAAGGTGGTTGAACATTTTATGGTAGACGCTGAAAGTTGTTCGGCGACTGAAAGATTCTGCAAATTTTTTTTGATATATGTATCAATCTTCTCGCGTCAATTTTGTTTGTAATGTTTATAGGCTGGATACTATTATATCACGTAATGCGACATGCATACGTAAAAATCGTTCAAAATCGTTCACACAGCAGACCGCTGGACCTAACTCCCATAAAATTGGCGGGTATTCATTGATAGAGAAGAATAATGAGAAAGGGATTTTGAAAATTTTAATAGGGTTCATATTTAAAAATGTTAACATTTTTTCCTCGATTTCCCTGCACAAAATTTTATCACTCGCACTTCAAAAAATTCAGATCTTTTGGTGATAAAATTTCTTTCCAGTAATATTTTCTTTTAATTTATTAAACTTTAAAAATTATTTTCTGGCATCTTGTACAATACTTTTCAAGTATTGCATTTATTACACACGCGCATTTCAGAATGATATTAAATACACTTTTATTCCCCGCGAACTTCCCGAGTGAAAGCGCCTAAATATCTCATAGTGGCGGCGATTGAGTGAAAAAAGTGAGGGTCAAAATTTATAATAGCAGCCGAAATAAAGATTTAATTTTCCTAAAAAAGCCGGGGCAACTGTCCCCATCGCCCCTCCGACTCGCCGCCACTTTCCTCTGAATTTTAACCTATCCTATCACTGACTGACAAGGGTAATGATGATTGATGCTGACGTGTGTTGCTACTTATGGAAAGAAAAACGCTTCAAACGTTTAAACTTTAAAAAAGGTTTTTTCTAAGTATTTTAAAAATGTTCCACTGCTTTTTTACACATGTGTAATATAATTTTATCGTGACAATCTATAATTTTGTCTGGCGGTCAACGTTATGGCTCTGGTGCCAAATAAAGAGCCAACCATATGACACAAATAATTCCACTGAAATTTAACAATGTAATGAATCGTAAATGATCGATGAGGAATGTTTTTTAGTTTTATTAGAAACTATTCCAAAACGAGAGAGAGAGAGAGAGAGAATGCTTTACTTTAACAATATATTGATTTTACTAAATCGTTTTTCAGTTTTTATTAAAAATATCCATAGTTTTTTACACATGTGTAATATAATTCTTTATTCTTGACATAAATTTACTTTTGCCTGGTTATGGCTCTGTGCCAAAACAAAGCAACCAAATCCATATGACAAATGAATCTTAATCGAAATTCCCTCAATCATAGAATGAATCGTAATGATCTATTTATAATGATCATTATTGATTTTTTCTTCAATTATTTAATCAAAAATAAGTTACACCAGCAACAAAAGTGTGTCAGCGCAATAGATATAAAAAACATTATAAATTTCTTTTCATTTTCTTATTCATCAGCATGAATTTGGTAATTATACAACTAGCGAGAGTGTCCGCCCCTCGACTTTCTCGTATACTAAATACAATATGGTGCGCTCTGTTCGTTTCTTGTACTTTGTAACGATTCATTTTTCCGGCGAAGCATCACGGAGAAAGTGCTGAAGGTCGTAAGTCAGTTACGTGCCGGAATGACACCACAGACATGTAGCGAATACTGTCACGCTTTGTGATTCGTAATATAATGAAGAAAAAAACTGAATGAGTATTTTGAGAAAAACGAAAAGTTAAAAAAAGAAAAGAAAAGGAAAAATGAGCTATTTTATTTTCTACAAGAGACTGCTCTGATTGAGAGGAAATATCTGATCTGCAAAAATGCTTTGAATCCGGAAGATGTCAACTTCATTCCAGACACTGTTCATTTTCTTCAACCAACTTAGGGTTTCTCAAGAAACGTTGTATCTAATTTGGACTGTTGTTTTAAATCGCATAATCATCTGTCAAAAAATTGAAAATGCATTAGCGAAGCTCATTTTAGATAAAAATCAAGGGCATTTACGTTTTTCATGTGACAGCTGTGAAGATAAAGTGTTCAAACCCCAAGCTTCCATTGTCCCACTCAAAAACACTGCGCATACTTTGAAGGTTATTTCTAACTCCAGTGGAAGTCGACTTTTTTTTTACCTCATCATGTCATAATTGAGTCGCTTGGAGAAGCTTGCTCGACGATGATTCTGAAAAGAAATTGTACCAGAATGATTTCCTTGGCTACAAAAAACGCAACAGAAGAAAAAAACCACCAGTCCGAGTAAAATTCAAAAATATGTTTGTAGAACTCTTTCCATGGCAGATCTGTTGTATGGATATAAATGTTTAGCTATTCTATGCCACATGTTTCAAAAATAAGAAAGAATCGAAATTGTTTTATTAGATTTTGACTTAAGAAATATGATTTTTTATATTATTTCACTTGCACGAACAGATTTAATGTTTTGTTCTTACAATTTAGTACTATGCTGAAAAAACTGACACTGAAAACGTTAATGAATAGCCAGTGGAGTAGGATTGTTGGTAAAGGTACATGCCCCCGGCACTAATTTTGGGGACGCCATGGAATCAAAACCTAATTTATACCATTTTTAAAGCAAAATACGATGAGGCGGCTAAGAATAATAACACTGACGCCATTGACTTTTCTAAGCCACTGGTGTCGAATAGATAAAAAATTCTATTATTCCTGGACGCCATTTACTCGCTAGGCCAATGGCCATGTTGACAAAAAAAGTTAATGCTTTTATGTATCTTTTAGAATCGAATTACAATGAAGAGACGAAAAAACCATGCTTCAAAGCGCCGTTTATACGCTAAGCCACTGATAATGACGAGAGGGGGGGCTGGCATCATGACCCGAGAGCCACTTGGCATCTCCTACGCCACTGTGAATAGCTAAAACTTATCAGTAAGCGATCAGGATTAGTCATGCATCATCATGATTTCTTGATAATCGAAAAAAAAACATCAAACTACTTATTAAAACCATATCGTTTGTTTTCGAAGGAAAATACCTTTTTCAATTGTTAGTTTATCTTTCATTGTGAACTCCTTAATCAAAACAATATAAATTATATTAATATTTTAAAATTATTATTAATAAATTATATTAAAACAATATTAATATTTTTTTCAATATTTGATTCCAGTTTGAACAATGAAATTCTGCTATGAATGTACCATGTTCGAATGTTTTTTTCCACCTCTATATAAAACAATACGAATTTTTTGCACAATATAAATTTTGAACTAAACATGAAAATATTGATTAATGATAAAAGGTTGTTTGTTTGGAAAGTTAGGTGTAAAGCACTTAGTTGTTAATTCTGTCTAGAAATATAGAGATAATAATTATATTTAGAACAGGCAAGTTCTTAAGCATGTCTTCTTAAAATATCACAGACTAGACTAGCTGAAAATAACAACCATACAGGGTGAGGTAGAAAAAGACGGACATTTTTTTAAAAAATAACAATTTTTTTTTTTTTTTTTTTTTTTTTTTTTGCTTTAAACGAAATTGACATATCTGTGTTCATATTGAAATAGCATTTGACAAAATGAAGTGTGGAAAACAACATCTCCCATGTGGTGTCCGTTATCAATGATGCATTCATTTCTGAAGGCGTTTTAAGAAATTGGCATCTCTGTTGATTCTCCATGACATTGAGATGAAAACGAACTTCATCACTTAGGGGGCGAAATGAGGTTGTCATTTTGCTCAAACATTGCTTACATCTCATGCAAAGTTCAGTCGCTGGGCGTAATCCCCGGGTTTCAGCTGTTGAACAACGGTCAGTTTGTATGAGTGGAATTGTAGGTCTAAATGCAAAATACGTCTTACCGAACGATTACGGAGTCAAAGTTCAGAAAAATGCTTCAAAGTAGATTGACTCGAACTGAGCAACACGGCTTTTCTGACGCTTTCTACATTTTTAAAGGTACATACCGTTCGTGTACACCAAATGCTTTTACTCAGTAGTGCACCTCGTGTACGAAGAGCTGACAGTGTTACGAACGGGAATAACTTGATTTCTATGGGTATTGATTTTAACGAGTGTTTGGCGCAGTATGGTCAAGTCTGATCCTTGTTCCGTTAAACCAAACCTATTGGTATTGAAATGGCGACGAAACTAACTCTGAACTGCCGTGCTAGACTCGTTATTCTTGACGAAACAGCCGTATGCTTAAACGCGACGTTCTATCGTCCACGGCTTCAACTGGAAAAAAATTCTACGACTTCACGAACTGAACGCTTCCTATGGCGCATCTCTCACTTCACCTGGTGGGGAATTCTAGCCATTTCAAAAACGTCTGTTCTTTCTGCCCCATCCTGTACTAGTCTTAAGCCGGCCGTTCACTTGAAGAATAGCCATGCCATTTGTCCTAAGCCTGTTTTTCTCACCCATTTTAATCGAAAAATACAGGCACATTATTCACTTGATATTTAAAAGGACGCTAACTCTGAACGAAGGTAGGGGAAGCGATCTTTTTTCCCTCTCTACAGCTGCTTGTTTGTCAGTCGCTCTTCGATTTTCCCCAGTCAGCAGATTTTAATTTATGCTACCCTCGAAGAGAGGCTTCAATCTACGCAATGCATTGTTCTTTTAGCTAGCGTCTTTCAGGGTCCCCCTGAAGCGAGACCTTAAACTCCAGCATTCTTCGCTCCGATTTCAGTCAAGACAACCACCACAAGCCATTTGGCTGATTTCCATATATTTATATGGCTTTTTCCTTCTCGCGCTCCAAAATATCCAGTTTGTCTGTGAAGTAAATGGCCGGCTTTAGACAGTCCGATATCGAAAAGTGCCATTCCACATCCAATCTGTTTCCTTATTTTTATTTTTTCTTATAACTCCTCAAGAAGGAAACTGCTTAGCCTTCCAGCTTGCCGACTGGACTTTCTTTCCCCTTAAGAATTATTTTTTCTTTTATTTTTAAAATCCTTTCGTGAAATGCTCATTAATTCAAATATATCATTTAGTTCATTTTCAATTTAACTAAAAAAGTTAATCATCTTAGTTATTTATACTTATAAAAGGCAATGTTTGTCTGCGTGCGATGTCTAGACGAATCTATCGCACTTACAGCCATGAAATGTATGGCACAGGTAGTCGTAATGGTGATTTAATGCACCTCGAAGCCAGAATTTTAAAATTTAATGTAGAAATTTTTTTAATGTTTTGTGTTGTTTTGGGTCATTTTTGTCACGTTTACGGCTGTAGTATCTTTTCTAATGATAGTGAAAAAAGCAATCAATACACCATAGGATAGAACAAACAATTTTCTTTCAAATGAAATTTGTTTTGAGTTCAAACGTAATTAACTGAATTTAGAGAATTTTTTAAAAAAAATAGTTAGTTTTGCCGACGAAATTTTGTTTTCGAATTTAAATTTACTGCATCCACCGTTCTAATAACGTTATCTTTTTCATTTTTTTTGAGGTAATGAATGGAGTATCCTCCCACCGATATAAAATAAGAACAGTTAAAATATCTTTTATGGTTGAATTTTAATTAATTTTTTTTCTGAAGTGTTAAAATATTTTCGTTCCATTTTTTCCTCCGTGATTCTTCGTAACCAAGGTCGCGGTGTTCCATTCCCAGCATGCATTTCGTCGAAACCACATGACGTCATAATCCCTTTGCTTTCAGCGAGATTTTGCATTACGATCGTACTGTCCGTCGTCGTGCAGACAGATTATGGTTTTAATTTGTTTTCATACTTTTTGATAGTCGAGTGTAAAGGCTGATATCTTAAATTCCAAAAGACATGTTCATCCTGCGTGTACTTTCGCTGAAACTGAAAACAAATGAAATATGACTTCAAAGAGCTATTTACATAATGTAGCTTCAAAGTTTAAACCGGAAGCTGAAGACTGTATGCTTTTTTTTTAAAAAAAAAATTGTTGAAATGCAGGATGTCACGGGCAACGTCGTAAGGGTATTGCAAGTTTCTTATAAAACTCAACGTGCTTTTTACAAAAGGAGAGAATAAACATTAAGTTTAAAAACATTAATCCATACTAAAAAAATCACCCATACTTTTTTCACTCTGTTTAACAACATTTCGGAATCAGAATAACAGTATTACGATATGGAGCATTTTCGCGCCGATTTTTCGTGGCAAGTTGATATCACTCCAGAAGTCATTACATAATCTTTGCGAAGTTTATTAAGCGCAATGTACTCGAAAGATAACAAAACTTAGCTAAGCATGTGTAACTGGACCATAGTAAAGATCATAAATAAAATTAGAGAGCGAAATGTCAAATTGAGTGAAAACAACGATATCGCAGTTTTCATAACACATCATTATTGAACTTCTCTAACTTCAAGAGCCAGCATTAATGAATACCGTTCTACAAAAATTATACAGTATAAATATTTAAAGCCGGACGGGATCGTCAGTCTTTATTGGCTTATCAATTTTCTGTCCATTAATCTTTTCAATGTGGTTACCGCATTTTCTAATTAGTGTCTTTATCTTAAAGACAGTGCAAATTTACGTGTCGTATGTATCCATTTTCTGTTTACTAAAGAAGGAGCGTAGACCCGAAATAAGAAAGACACCATTTTTTGAAGATAAATGCGTTCTTTTCACTTTATATGCGAATTGGAGACTTTCTTTGATGCTGAATGAGGTAATATTCAAACAGTTAGTGTATACACAAATTAAAATACTTTCAATGTGAAATTCAAAGGAATATGCAAATGTTTGTTGCATTTTCCTAAATTTCAGATTACATTTTATCCGGCTGCTCTGATTTTAAATAGTGCTGCATTAAACCAGTGAGAATGTCCTAAGACTCGACTTCCACGATATGGCGTATTCAGAGTTCGGTTTCATCCGAATGGACGAGTTTCTGTTTTGTTTATTTGGGAAATGTAGAATTTCTGGTAAACCGACAGACTTCCGGTGTAATGCTTCGTCAATGGGAATCTTCAAAATTTCACTCTGTTTGAAGATGTTAATTTACGTTTAAAGTAGATTTTTTGAGTGTTATGGCTTAAGGATACTTTGAAAATTTTAAATTTGATATTCTTATTGCTGTAGCTTCAATATTTACTTAAAATAAGAGCCTCATTTTGCGGAAAGGTTTTCATATTTGTTCGTTGTCGCTCTTTTCGGCGACTTCTAAAGCTTGTTTGGCCGTTAAATTTTTAACCAAACGATTTAGACAATCATTTGGAGTTAAATTTTTAGAAACGATTTTGCCAATTACGATCGTTCCATTCGGAGCTGAGACGTTTTAAATGAAAAGAATTAAACGAACTCAAAGAACACAAAATTCAACGCTGTACTAAAGAAATAACTGGTTCGAACTTGGCGCTTGATACAGTATCCAAACGGATTTGGCGATTGTTCAAATTGGAAGGTCACAGGAAAACGGTCTGTTACTGCAATATAAACAAAACAGAAAACTCGTCGATAGCGAAGAGATTCGAATATGCATTTTGGACCTTTTCCCTGTAATAATTGGGTTAATTCAGCACTAGAATTTTTTTCCTTTATGTTTTGCTACAGCAACTGGATCTCAATCTGTATTTTAGAGATGGCGCACCATTGCAAAAGCGATTCCTAATAAAACATGTTACGTAACACTATCTCGTAAAACCAACTAGCGGCGAATTTAATTATTTGTCGTATTTATTCATATGAATAAAAAGTTTCAACGTATCAAGAAAATCTGTCATACATTACGGATGACGGTTATTGTGAAAATAGTCGGTTTTCGGTTATTCAGATTTTTTCATCTCCGGTTTAACCTGGCGGTTATAACTGCTCAAAATAACCGGGTTTTGAAATTACCGGTTTTCGGGGGGGGGGGGTTCAAAAAAAACAAAATATTTTCAAGAACTAGCTGATGTCCGCGACTTCGTCCGCGTAGTAATACATAATTGCTACTATTTGTCCTTCTACATCCACAGTTTTCAAGATATTAATGTTTCAGGACCTCCGTGTATACAACATTCTTGGTTTTTCTTTCTGATTTTGAGAACCAGAATTTACAAAAAAAAAGACTGAAATTATTCCAGATAATCAATATGTAGAACATATATACAGTAGAGTCTCCCTACAACGAAGTCTCCCTACAGCGAATTTCGATTTTATATACAACTCGTCAATTTGTTTATCCACTATTTTAAACAGGTCCACAACATGTTCGTAGATGTTTTCTGTTGCAAAAAAATTGTTCAAAATGTTTGTAGCTGCTTTTGTATCTGCAATTGAAGGCCCTGGTTCGTCTTGTTCTTCCTCCATATCTGAAGACGAATCTACAATAGAGTTTTTTTTTTTTTCATTTACTAATGCCACGATATCTTCCTCACTCACTTCCCCAGCTGACCAGAAAGTCCCCTCCCCCCGTTCCTTGGTTGATACCAGGCCAGCTGTCCACGGGGAGGAGGAGGGGAGATAGAAACTGTAAAGAGCCTTGCCTATTGTTCCTTTGTCCCACTTATGGGGTTAGCAGCGACTCTAACACAGGTACAATAGGCTAGGAATGTGGTCTCTAGACCAGAGTATTTCGTGAAAAAGGGGCAACTCTTGTAGAAGTTGGGTTGACTTGAGCACAATTAGTAACGAATGTCTCTTTGGGTAAGTAAAAGTTTGAAGTTTTAGAAATTTTCAGTTCGCTGTAACCGAGTCTCTAGCGTTTGCTGTTCGTTGTAAACGTATGAAAATACATTATTAGCATAGGGCTTCAGTTGGGACCATGTAAAAGGTTCGCTGTAACCCTGGGTTCGTTATATCCCGGGTTCGCTATATCGCGGTTCAACTGTATATAGGTATGCTGAAAAAAATTAAAGGAGATTCGAACTTCTAGTCAGAAACATCATAGCATGATAGTGCTTTAGGCTTCATTCGTCTGTCTTCATATTACTGGTAGAAATTTATTCTTAATATATGGCAACGATGACACAAAAAGAATGTATTTAATATCGTTGCTACGAGCGTATGTTTAAATGTAGTAACTAAAGCAATGAAAAGTATTGTAAAATATACTGTCCATGCACTAATAGCTCACTAAGGACTAATGAACTGTAGTTGACTTCTTTATTAGTAGGAACTTCTTAGGGAGTAACTTAAAAAATTGAGCCCTTTGTTCAGCAGCCTTACAGGCATTTTCAGTCCCACATATAATCTCATTAAAATTCGACAACTCTGTCCCTCTTTATACATTTAGCCATCCCGTTAAGACGCCATACTCAGATGGCGCGTCAACATATACTTTAAAATATTTTTAAAAACTTATTAAAATTGACAAAAAATTGTACGGAAATAAAATTTATATCACTGAAAAGCTCATTTTTGCATTTTAAAGTCGTGTAAAGTTGTTTTCATGCGATAATATGCTCCTAAATTATTGAGAAAAATATTTCGATTAATTTGTAATTATAAATCTAGTTAATTTTTAAAATTATCATTTATTAGTGAGCACCTACTACCGAAGAAGTCACTATGCGGCGTATTTGCTCTTGCACTGTCGGCCCTGTAGAGTGTTTTGAACGATTTTTGTATCTTGCATATCGCATCACCTATATTGCATGACGGAATTTACATATAGCATGCCAGACTATAAAAATTATTATAAAATACCAGGGCAATCCAAATGTCAGTATATGATCTCTATACACTCATAGGAAAGAAATATTTTTCGTAATTTTCAGGCTTAAACACTAGGACAATGCTGATATCTCTGTTTCGGACCAATTCAAGATTTTTTTATCCAGAGTTTTGTAGGCGAGCTTTTTAAGGACTTTTTGGAAGAGGAATACTCCATTTTTTATGCTTTTGAGCATGAAAGACGTCGCGTGGGGATAGATCTGGTTAAATCGATCCAAAAATAAAGAGATCCATGGATTCCATTGTCAAGACAAAATGACTGCGCGCCACCATAAGGACCGTGTGAGCCTCTGGTGATGAGTACGTCATCACTCCAATGGGAAAAAAGACGGTAGATTCTTGGGTACGATTACAAGATTTAGAGAATCATGTTAGTACCATTATATCTTGTCCTACTGTAAATACAGGGTTCCCACGGTCCTTGAAAGTCCTTGAAAACTTTTTGATGAAATTAGGTCCTTGAAAGTCATTGGAAAAAGGATGAGGTCATTAAAAGTCCTTGAATTTTTAAGCGACCGCCCGCCGAATCTCCGCCCCCATTTTCTCCTCTACGTGAAATATGAAGGCCACCGAAAATACTCCGGGAATGCACTCGTGTTTCTCCTCGCCGCTTATCACCCTCTGCAGAGTAAAATAGTTCAAGAGGGATCGTCCGTGACCTTCGGAATCCCTCGGGGTTTTCAATCAAACAGTACTGTCTTGTAAGTGGGGGCTTTAACCCTCTGATTCGTAGGATACTCTGAGCACCCTGCCCCCCCTC
>BGPR01047330.1:0-11819 GCA_013235015.1 Araneus ventricosus | reverse complement strand
ATGCTATTGCATTGCATAACATACATTAGAATCGAAAACATTGAAAGAAATAACACTGCTGTTCCAAGAAACATTTCAGACAATAGAGCTTGTTGTTTTAAGCGAAAAATTTGCTTTTTTTCAGGTGTGTCTCACTTGTGTCTGTTTTTAATTACTTTATAGTGTTGCAGATATATCTGATGTGAAGTATAAAGCCCAATCTGATCATGAAGAACGAAATGGAGTTGATGTTGAATTGGGAGGTAAATATGAAAGCTTTTTGCTTAGTTTAATTTAACACTAAGTTTACCGGGTGGATCATTTTGACCCATTTCGAACCCCATGAGTGAAATTATAGAAACCGTTTATATATTTTTTTTCTCCCACTTGTACTGACTTCTATTCTTTAAATGAGATGAGTGCATATAGGAATTCGTCTTCTTGAAAGTCTTCAAATTTTGATGTTCTCTATGTAGTATAATATCTCTACCGATACGGGTCAATTTGACGCATTAGTAAAATAAGCATTAACGCAAGGAAATTGGCTCTGTTTACGCGCTACGTACATTTGTTGGAAAGCCCTGATGCAGAAAAGAGATAAACATCGGAAGAACAAACTAAAATCAATCCACTAATTGCTGTCTTGGCAGTTTCAGTTTTAACAGAACCAAAATCAACAACATCTGTTCAGAATGAAACCAGCGGGAGTGGTCTCCCCTAAACTTTCTCGTATACTTCACAAAATGTGTCATTTTCCCTCTCCCTAGGGTAGCCATTCGTCCCGTATATAAGGGTCTGTCACCGTATTTCACTACTCATTCCCGCATTATTATGTGACCCGTTTTCTTCCTAAACTCTGAGTCATTACAATTTTAAAATGACTCCCGCCCAATTTTCTAATTATGTTAAAGAAGAAAATTATATAATTAAGAAAGCAAAATCAGCTTTAAAGTGTGACTGGGCTAAAAGGGATTAGCCTCGCAACTTTTTTTTTTATTATTCTACGGGTTCATTTTACAAGATTGCTGATGATAATTGATTGCTGAGATTATTGATGTTTTCTATCCGAGTAAAATAAGCTAAATACGTACCTACACTATTCTATATGATTTATTTATTTAGCATCTAAGCTTCCCGTATCAATGCTTGTCAATTATGGCAACCTTCCTTTGCCCGCGTATAAAAAATTCGAATCTACTGTATCGTCTCGTAACCCAGAATGCAATGTTTATCCACTTTTTTCGCGTCAAGGTCACGCTCGCCAAAACAGAAGTAGCGCTTAAGTAAACCAGTACGCATGCGCATGGAGAAGCGGATTAACAGGTATGCGATTGTACAGACCTACAGACAGTCCACCCGTTGACGGATTTCGCCCAAAATTTTATACGGACCTGCATTCCTAATGATAAAACTGTGTACCAGATTTTATCCATCTACCTATTCAAATTTGTGAGTTATCGCGTTCGCATGATCGCGGACATACATACAGACAGACTTCCCGTTGACGGATTGTGTCCAAAATTTGATAGAAACCTTCAAATTAAGTTTCAAGACCACATACCAAATTTCATCCCCGTAGCTCTAATAGTTTTCGAGTTATCGTGTTCACAGACACACACACAGACAGACATAATTCCAAAATTGTGTTTTTCTGACTCAGGGAGGTCTAAAACGTGGAAATTCGTCAAAATCTCGAGTTCGAATTTTTTGACGATTACAATATTTTCTCTTTGTATACTTCGTATACGAGAAAGTAAAAAGACTGTTTGTGGAAAATATGTAAGCGAAATTAAGAACATCTGTAAAACATACGCGGAATAAATGTAATGTAATATAATGTTAAATATTATAAATTTTATGTACACATATATATCATAGTTTCAATTATGTTTATATAGTAGTATATAGTACGTTCTTCAAGTTGTATTTTAAAGAAAATGTGTGGTTTTGTTCATGATTCAAATTGATCCCTGTCGGTAGAGGTAGGCATATGAACAAGAAATGTCGGTATACCTAGTGTTAAACGGCAAGATTATTATTGTTTTTTTAATTATTTCATCAACAATATCTGCGGCGCCTTTTGGCAAAAAAGACAAAAATTTTCAAGTGTATTTATGCCTTCGGTTTAGTAGCATAACAACTTCAATTCGTAGGGGAGACCGGGTAAGTTTGGTACAGGGACAAGTTTACACAAGGCTTTTATTTAACATACCATTGGTCGAAGGGCGGCACATGTCGTTTCAAAAGAAGTGTCTCGGCCTCCATTATTACTCACGGAAGTTTGGATTCAGTCTTGAAAGTGGATCGTGAAGTGGACAACTTTATCTGATTTTTTACCAGTTTAGTAAATGTTAACCCTTATTTACTGCCTTTAATAGAGCTCTTACTATTTGAATATTATAACTTATTATGGATTTTCCTCTTAGGTTGCTCTTTTGTGGTTTGTTTAAGCTATTTAGTTGTTTATTTTTATTATGAATAAAGCTTATATGCTGATTTATAACAAAAAAATGGCGATGGGGCAAGTTTACACACAGTGCATGGGGCAGGTTTACACAGTGTGTAAACTTGCCCCACCGCCATTTTTTGCTATAATTGGCACAAGTGGCACTTGCATTACAATGTAATTCCCAGCACCTGAAGATGTGAGGCCATTTCAAAAAACAGGGCCAAGGAAAAGAAGTAACAGAGGTAGGAAAAAAAGGCAAACATCAATTCTTACAGATACACCTGTAAAAAGTGCTTTACAAATGTAGAAGGAGAAATCAATAAAGAGGAAATTAGCATCAGCCCATCATATTATGCCTCAGTCAGTGATCTCCACTAGAACACGTTATAATAATGAAAAAAGTGCGGATAGAAAAATTTAAAAATAAGAAAAACCTCGTTCTGAATGAAAATTGGGAAAATTTTGAGTGTAGAAAGAAAAAAACCCAAGAAAACTTTTCATTCTGATGACGATGAAATTTGTCTGTGTATTTAATGTTTAAATCCATACTACGAATCAAGATCTGGCTAATAGTGGGTACAATGCACCGTATGAAAGAGTTAGGCTCATGAGGATTGTACTACCAATGGCAATTCAAAATATTTTGTTTGTATAAATTGTGATAGTGATTTTGAAAACTATTAGGATTCACCGTAATTGATTATAATCTATGTGCTTTTTGAAATAAACTAGGTTTCTTTGTATTTAATCTGTTGTATTTTAATCACTGTAAGCATTCTATTTAATCATTTTTGGTGGTGTATAAACGTGCCTCAGGCAGTGTGTAAACTTGCCCCGATCATGGGGCAAGTTTACATCATGGTAAAGAAAATGGTATAATTACAAAAATATAATAATTTAAAGTATTTAAAAATATGCACTACATGCCTTTAAGACTAACTAATCAATTGGTAATGAAAATGAAAGAAGTACTTGAGATACTTACAATGAGGAGGCAGACGTGCTTGCGAAAGAGGGAAGTGCTCTTCCTTCTGCAACCTCTAGTGAACTCTTCACGTCCGAAATATATTCTATTCACAAGGCTAAAGCAAATTCTGCTTGGAAAAATCCTGCCACACATGATTGGTATGCCGGGAACCGTCCTGGTCTGTCTCTACAGTCCGTAGGCACAAGATACGCTCAGACTGCATTGGCCGGGTTGCGTAGTGGACACATTAAAAGCTTGAAATTCATCGATAAGGAAAAGACTATTTCTTCTTGCCCTTGTTACTGTTCTGTTTTTCCTGCCCATATCATTGACTGCATTGGCGCCTCTGCGAGGCAGCTGTGGAGTGAGGAGGGCAAAGGACTTGTGGAGTTGTGAGAGCGACATGGTGTCATGGACCTGGTCTAATCTTGGGACAGGGGACATGAAACAACAACAAGAAGAAATACTTCAAAGCCTTAAAACAGGAAAATAAAAGTTTAAAAAGTGTATAAACCTGCCCCGGTCTCCCTATTGGAAACTGGTTAAAAATGCAGATGCTACCTAGTTGAATAAAAAACTCTAGTGTTTCCACCTCTATTTCTTCATACATAGATACTACCACTGAAGAATGTTACTTACGTAGCCTATAGGTAGGAATACCATACGTCCGGATTTTGTCCGGGCATTCCTGATGTGAAGCTCAAACCAGCGCTAGTATCCGGAATTTCAAAACGTCCGTATATACGCCAGTGAATATGGCAAGAGTGAAATTGTATTGTAATGGGGAAAGTCTGACGTATTATAGAAAGCTGACGTCGTTGAATGCTAATGAAATTAAATACATTGTTTACATTCATTGTTGATGAGAAAGTGGATGCACCTCCGTATCGAGGATACAGCTCAAATTGAGCATTACAATATTTGACAGTTTTTTTAATTCTAATTTTCAATAAGGTAATTTTTTGTTTACAAAACATTAATAAAAATTGCATCTACTTTGTATTCTGATACGTCTTTTGTTTTTATTTCCTTAATCTCTGTGCAAGTGTTATGAAAGAGGGTCGAAGGTATGCAGAAATTAGATATTTATACAGTGGAATCTCCCTATAACGAAATCGCTTGGTTCCAGTTGAAAAATTCGATATAGAGAAAATTTCGTTATACGGAGATTTGAGAGTTTTGCAGTTATTTAAGTAAATGTTACAAACCTTTTAGTATGTGCGATAAGTTCAAAAATATTCAATTATGACTTCCAATTAAAAATGAAGTAATATTTATTATAAATTTGTTAAATTTATACTAATTTTTATTGTATAAATAAAATGCTCAAAAGTGAAGACAATTCACCGATTTAGAGAATACTATGTACTAGTACGGATGAACATAAAATGCGTATTGTCACATCCATTTTCTGTTTCCACCCGCACTCAACCCCGATTCTTGGAATCTTGACCCGTAGAAATGCTGCTCCCTCTGTAGAAACCCAGGTCCCCACAACTATGTTACCCTTCACATAGCATTCTATTGTTGTGTGTTATCGCTGGAATGAACAATGAGAGTGGTTCCAGAAACAGGCACGTGTGAGCGATTTGTTTGCACAGAAATTAGCAACTTTCTTCAAAAATGACAAAAATCGAAAAGATAAAAGGTCTGAAAAAATTCGTTATAAGGAGACAACCATTTAGTTATATGGAGAATATTTTGAATGTTATTTAAAATTCCGCTTAAAAATTTCGTTATAGTGAGAAATTTGCTGTAGGGAGACTTCGTTGTGGGGAGACTCTACTGTAGTATTCTTTGATCCCACAAGACGCTTCAGCCTCTCCTGTGTGTACGGGTTTCAACTGAAAAGAACTATGGTAGCCCAATGTATAGATATCTTAAAGTGAAGAATCCTCTACAACTGCTTGATACGAAAACTCGATACTATTTTCCCTAAGATATCATTACGGGCTCTGACAGTGATGAATTAAAACGCATATTACAAGTTGAATTATAGGTAATATGAATTTTAAAAAAGTAATAAGTAATTAGCAAGAAAAAGTAAAATATAAAGAAAGGAAGGAAGAATATTACCTCTTCTTGTAGACAGATTTGGTTCAAAATTCCATTTAGATCCCCGTTTTGGGTGTAAGGAGCACCTGTCAAATTTCAGTCATCTAGGTCTTCGCGCTTTTGAAATATCGTGTTCACACGGACAGACAGACACACAGGAATAGTTTGAAACATGTTTGGGAAGTTTGAGAGGATATTTACCGAGACTTAGTAATATTTTGAGTGAGAACGTTAGCCATGAGTGAAAAGGGTTGCATGCAATGCGTGAGTTACGCACATTGACTCAACGGTTACCCAAAGTACACAAAATAGTTCTTTAAATAGTTTTCCATAAAGCGATTTACCTCATTAAAAATTTGGAGGTGATTTTGTCCGTATTCTTTCGAGCTTCCTTATCGTCATATCATTGTTACTTTTTAAAAACAATGCATGAAAATTTTTGAATAATTATTTATCTGTGAAACAAAATTTAACACATTACAAATGCTATAGAGAAACTGTATATTTCGATGGATACAGCCAAACTTAACTGACATATTTCTCGAAATCACCAATGCTTAAATTACTAATTAAGGAATTTTTCTCGTCTGAAATTCGAAGTACCTTCGCACTGCTTTACTATTTACGAAATTAATTATTTAAAAACATTTTTTTACTTAATAGAAATAATTTTCCGAAACAAAACTTCATTCATTAATTATCTCAATATTATTAAGAAAGCTTGTTTTATCTGAAAGATGCATCCATCATCAAACTACAACGAAGATAATACGTTCTGAATGTTTTAAAATCCCACTTTCAGTAGCTAATTTAGAGTGAAATCTGTTTCAAATAGAAGGAGAGCTATTTATGATTGACGAAGCAATTTTTTTTTGCAGATATTAGAGGAGGTGCTCTTGTCCTGACATCTTATCGCAAACTTGGCAACCAGTTCGTCGCTCAGCTGATAAAGCGTTTCCATTATTCCAAGAGGCACTGGAGCGTCCTCATTGCCCAGCTGGCCATACCCCTCCTCCTCATGTGCCTGTGCATGTACAGCATAAAAAGCAGCATCTCCCAGTACAGGACGGAGTACGATCCCCTCAAAATGGACATCAGTTCTGTGTATGGTAAAACGGATGGGTTTTACTACAGCGAGAGACCGAATCTGAGTGGACTAGCAGACTCCCTGAAGAACGTCCTGGATTCGAATAAAGTCAGTGCACAGAAAGTATCCGAGCCAACACATTTTGTTCTGAACTATGGCAAAGACATAACCAAGTACTACAAAAAGATAGTTGTAGGAGGAGCCATAGATAGAGATCCCACTGGAGCTCTGAACTTGACTGCTTGGTACAATGATCAAATGTTCCATTCTATGCCAATGGCTCTTCTTGTGATGCATACTGCCTTGTTGCAAAATACTGTAAATGGTGGCAGCATCTCCCTGACAAATGCACCCCTTCCTGAGCTCCAGTCAGGGTATTCGATTGATATCGGTGGCAAATTAACGGTCATAATAACGGCTACCGTGTTCGCACCTTTGGCTTTAGGTTTCTTGTCTGCCAGTTTTACTCTAGTACCTATTCACGAGAGAGCTACAAAAGCGAAACTGTTGCAGCTAATGAGTGGAATTCCAGCAGTAATGTACTGGACTGCTATGTTTCTCTGGGACTATCTAGTACACTGTATTGCTTGCATTTTCATGATAATACCTTACGCTATATTTGCCCACTACGCTTTCTTTGGAAAACACTCTATTTCTACAGGTAAGCAAAATGTATTATTTTTTTAAAATTTTAGAAGCGTTTGGAGAAAGAAAAGACTCTCTGTAGCTAATTCGTTATTCATTTTAATCAGGTTAAAAATTGCACGTGTGCATTTTCAAATTCTACCATACCAAGGAATGAGGAGTATCAAATTTTGACATTGATTATTAAAACATAAATTAACATCTTAACATTAATTGGATTAAAAATGCTATTAATGTGCTGCTCTATTTGACAGAGCGAGAATTTGCCTGTCACCTAACATTTTATGCTTTTCTACGTAGGGTTTACGCTTTGAGCAACCTTTCTGAGTAGAAAATTTCATTATTCATCGTAATTTATATTCTCTTATAATGTGAAGGGAAAAAATTTGATTGTATGAAAACGTTTTTCAATTCCCCTTTGGACTATCCTGATTTTGAAAACCAAGGACTAAAAATTCGAAGGGAAGTTTTACGTCTACATCATACTGCCCACTGTATTTTTTCTCGCGAAAAAATTTTCATCTTACTAGTGTATATATTTATTAATTAATTCTTAAAAAGTGCACAGTAATTTGATAATTAATTAAAACAGAACTATCTAAACTTACATTAACTTTTTAACTTTCAGTTTTAATTCGATTTAGTCGAATAATGACAACGCACACGATAGGAAGTAAGTTAGGCTAAGTGTAAGAACCAATAAAAAATTAAAACCGAAGAGAAAAAATAATTATCATAAATAGCAAAAGAGTAGTTCTGAAAGTTACGAGAGGTGATTGCAAGATTCTCAATGGATTCCAAATTTGAATTGGTGAGCCCTCCTTTATGTGCATCGAGCGATTCATTTGGCCCATTGTGAGCAATATCACTGAATGCGCATGACTGACTGATGTAATTCGAAGGTGACGTTCGTGCTGTTAAATTTAAGATAATTCAATGACTGGGTCAGCGAATAGCGTCCAGCCAATCGGTTCTAGTGCATTGCAATTTTCTCTTTTTCAGAATCAATGAATTTTATCGTCTGCAGTGCGAATATTAAAAATTTATGTAATTAAGTCTTAAAAATTTATTGCATTAAGTCTAAATTTTTTTTCTGATTCCTCTTTCTTTAATTCTTAGGCACATCTTTGCTTCTGATGTTTCTTTATGGTTGGTCATCGATACCTTTCAGCTACTTAGCTTCATTCGTTTTCTCGAAAGGAAATGCCGGTTTCGCCTCTGTAGTAGGATTTTGTGCAGCTGCTGGTAAGTGTCCATTATTCTGTCTATAAAAGATGTTCAAAACGTCTTTTACAAACTTTTCGGGCTCGTCAGACCAAGACGAAAAAGTTTTACATAGAAAATTTTGTCCAAAATCGTTCATTTAGCAACGTAACCGACACTCAAAAATGGAAGTCGATAGCGGTGTTAGCGAGATTTTATTAACAAAAACACAATTAATTAAAGATATGAAGGGAAAATTCACGGTTCATCATGGAAGGCGTTCAATTTTTCCTCCATCCTACAATACAGGCTCCGTAACGTCGGTATAGGGATTCTCGGACCCGTTCAAATTGTGCATAACACCACAGCATACCCCCAACTCGGCGCCTAAACGGCACCCTGTCTGTTAGCAGATGTGACAGGGACATGCGTCTCTGCTTCTACGATCCTGATGATAAGGCTGATGACCAGTGTTACTGCTGTTTCGTATATCATGGACTTCATGCATGGCCACTAGGGATAATTCCAGCCCATAAGTGATGATAGGTCCTATCAAGGCAGTCCTGCACACCTTCTAAAAAATTTATGACTTAACAAACGTCTGTCTGGGAAGCGGTCTTGGCTCATGACTGCGGTATGTGCATTTCCACCTGCGGCACCATAGATGTAATGCATGTCCGCCTATTTATGGTACTGAACGTATATAGCCGTCTGCTACGGCCTCGCCTGAAATTATCCAGCTTCCTGCTTTCTAATGAGCCAACAAACATCGCATTCTGGCGGCCGTAGGTTGTGTATTTTGGCACAACTTCCTATGCAAAACTTGATAATTGTTATCTGACAGACGAGTGCATTGAGTTTGTAAACGACCTTCTGGGACACCATGCATATGTACGTATATAACTCAACTTGTGTATGGGCGTTGTTCTAACATCACTTATGAAAGATTGGTGCTATTCCAAAGAAGTTTGGTAGATATGTTCATCACCATAAAACTCAAATTTTTTGGTGGGGTGAATCAAACCTACTCCCGTCTGGGTAGGGTTGGAAGTGAGTCGTTTAACCACTTAAAGAAGTTCATTTTCCTTACTCTCTAATTAGATGGCATCTGTTTTTGGAATGTTTCGTCGTTTTGGTCCAAGACTCCCTTGAGATATTTGTGGATTCTACGTAATTCTTATACAGAACTGTAACATCCATGTATAACTTAAATTTAATTTAAAAGTTTCAAAATATGATAGACCTATGATAATAATTTTATGCACGTTCAGCGTACGGGCAAATCAATTTAGCAGTTAAATATATATAACAAATGTGAGACGATTAACATGAAATTTGTTTTTTATTTTTCAACTTGTTGAATGAAAAATATGGTTGTGTTAAATCGAATTTTAAATGCATTTAACTCGCACTCTTCAGAGGTAAGCGAGGGTCGAGGTTGCCTTGTGGTATCGTTTTGGTTTCGGTGCCGGAGGGCTACAAATTCGAAATACGATTCCACTGAATATCCACCGCGTATGTGGGCCTGTTGCATGTTAAGTCAGACGTGAGGCGTCAAACGCCTTCCGCTAGTGTGGTGCCGAAGTTTGGAGAGGTGAGTGCCAATATAATATGAGCTTACCAGAGTTTCCTTCTTTTTATCGTTCATCTGTAAACATGAAGTCTCATAAAATAAAGTGACCAGCTTTTGTGAACTTAGATCAGATATGTTCTAGACTAATAATAAGTTGTTCCAAATTGGAACTATCTATGATGGAACACCAGCTAATTTTGGGTAAAAGATGTGGCATTATCAGGATGTTGCTTCTCCGAGTCGATGAACTGGGTGAGGTGCTCCTCTAACTTGGCCATCTCTGCTATGCATTACATCGGTGTAGCTGCTTGTCGGAGTGTCGGCCTTCAAATGTTCAATGATCCATCCGCTGCAAGAATTCGTCTGTTAGACGACGGATCATACTCTTACACAGCAGAAACCGACATCTATGTTGATCATTTTGTTATGCCATCAGCAATGGCGCCTGATGCATGCGATATGCATATGATCAAGAGCTCTGATATAAACATCAATGGACGTATTTACCAAATATTTTTTTAAAATTTGCTCTCCATTTCCTGAATGGTACATCGGCACATTTCTTGACTTTGGTTTTTACTTTCTCGTATACGAAGTATACAAAGAAAAAGTATTGTAATCGTCAAAAAATTCGAACTCGAGATTTTGACGAATATCCACGTTTTAGACCTCCCTGAGTCTGAAAAACACAATTTTGGAATAATGTCTGTCTGTGTGTCTGTATGTCTCTGTGTGTGTCTGTGAACATGATAACTCGGAAACTATTAAAGATAAAGGAATGAAATTTGGTATGCAGTCTTTAAACATAATTTGTAGGTTTCTATCAAATTTTAGACAAAATCCGTCAGCGGGAAGTCTGTCTGTCTGTATGTCCGCTGTCATGCGAACGCTATAATTCGAAAACTTGAATAGCCAGATGGATAAAATTTCGTACACAGTTTTATCGTCATGAATGTAGGTCCGTATAAAATGTTGGGCCAAATCCGTCAAAATATTGACTGTCTGTCGGTCTGTATAAGCGCATCTCCAACGAGTCCGCTATCTCCACACGCATGCGTATTGGACGCAATCTTCTCTGCACGATATTTATTGACTCCTGCTTGGCGCTTTTTTTTTCATCCGATTCTCCATGCGCGTGTGTACTTGGTAGCAATCTGTGCACGCGGAAGGATTGTCCTTGAGCGAAGAAAGAGTAGAAATCGGTATGCATTTAATCGGGACGCATCTCTTCGAATTTGATGTTTTACCTAAATATTTTCTGATAGTCATTGGATCCTGGGTTACAATAGGTTCGAATTTTATCCACGCGGGGGGAGGGGAAACAGCACCGTTTTCGAGAAGTATACGAGAAAGTTTAGGGGAGACCACTCCCGCTGGTTTAAAAAAAATTTCGATATGTTTTTCTCTACAGTGATGTGACCATATATAGCTTGATTCTAATCAACCTCCTTATGTACAATTCTTTTTGAAGTAAGCATGTATAGAAGAAATTATAAAGAATTTTTTCTACAGGCGTTGGCGCCGGTTCTACTTTCAAGGCTATGTTGTCTACGTCAAATATCTCTGAAAAAGTTAGAAATGATCTGAAGATAGCAACGTGGTTTCTTCGCATTTTCCCGACTTTCAGTCTTGGTACCGGATTTTCGAATCTCTTCGTCATAACTTATGGAAATTCTATTTGTGAAAGTTTGCCGCCTGAAGATCTTAATATGACCTGCAAGTCACCACTCATGACTTCTGAAAGTGCCTTTTTCAAATGTTGCAAAGGTAAGTTAGTTGAGTGTGAATTCTAATTAACTTTGAACTGAAATAACTTCTCAGAACAAAACGTAAGTTAGTTGAGTGTGAATTCTAATTAACT
>BGPR01047329.1:0-11819 GCA_013235015.1 Araneus ventricosus | reverse complement strand
TCATCTCTCACCTCTCCCCTAAGGGTCCCTTGAACCCTCTGACTACTCAGAGAACTCAAAATCTGAATACAGTTGTATACGGAGGTTTGCTCACTAATTGATCTGTGGAATGGATTCGTCCGCCCCATTCCCCCTTTCTCCTCACTATGGGTGGTGGGAGATATGAATGGCAGGCGTTTCATCTCTCACCTCTCCCCAAAGGGTCTCTTTAACCCTCGGACTCACTAATTGATTGTGGAATGGATTCGTCCGCCCCGTTCCCCCTTTTTCTCCTCACTATGGGTAGTGGGAGATATGAATGGCAGTCCTTTCATCTCTCATCTCTCCCCTAAGGGTTCCTTTAATGACCAATCGCCCAACTGCCCTCTCCCCCCCTTTCGGAACAGCAACCGGCCGAAATCCGCCCCACTAGTAAAGAAGTTGCATGGCCGGTTACAGCTGGCTTAGCAGTCAAAGTGTTAACTCTACCGATACGGGACCGTCCCTTCAAGCAACAGACTATTGTTTTCCGAAACGTCCTGGGAATGTCACTCTAAAATTTCCACTCCCTTTCGTTAAGTGTGATTGTTTTCACACCCGCGGCGCACGCTTTCTTCGTTGGAGTGGCTCGCCCAGATGTGTTTGGGGAAGAGGGGAGTTTTCTTACAATTCGAGCAATGTCTGCCGTCATTGTGGTTTTTGAGGGGGAAAGTGAATTTCCCTTATCTTTGACAGAGATCTCGGACGTTCCCGTATTTTGAGTTTCCTTTATTTCAATGGCCTATGGAATCAGAGAATTAATGACCACTCGCAAAGCCGCCTTCTCCCCTCTTTCGGAACAGCAATCGGCCGAAATACGCGCCACTAGTATAGAAGTTGCATGGCCGGTTACGGCCGGCCTAGGTGTGAAAGTGTTAACGTCTGCTTCTGTTGGCCGTCATCGTCTGAAAAGTAATATCGGTTTGTAATATTGCAATGCATTTCTGCCCTTATATTAAAGTTTATATTGATCGCTTTGTAAAATTAAATGAAACTAGCTGCATGACCCGTCGTTGCACGGGTTATATCGAATAATGCGTTATTCCCTGGCGGAGAGAAGCAGTGAGGTCACATGACCAGCGTTGCTGGTGATCCATGTTTTTTCATTTGCCCGCGTCCAGTTTATAAACGCATGAAGCAGGATGCACTACATACATGAAGTCTCAAAGTTAAATCTCTGGGAAAAAACATTTTTAGTAAAAACCCTATTTGAGCGATTTAATTTACCCTGTTTCTTTGTATCAATTACCAAAACTTGCAGAAAACACCATCTACATAACATTGTTTAGGGTTCGATATTGCAGTTTTGGAGTTTTCAACAATGAAAGAGAAACATGCAATTAAATATTTGTTTAAACAATGAAATCGGTTGGAATTGCGCTGCAACAATGGAAAGTAATGTTGTAAATTAGTTTTTAATTAATATCTTTTTTACTAATTAAAATTTCGGAATTTAATTTCGGTCAAAATGGATTCCTTGAATTATTCCCCATCCTTTTGTACTTTCCCGCGAGATTCTCCATTCAGCGGTTTGTGAGAAGATAGTCAGACATACGTTTGTTTACCTTCGGATTTTAATATATCAGATAATTATGCATTATTCACTTTTACAGGATTCTATACTCATTTTCGCCCCAAGCCAGCAGTGAAATCATGTTACAGTTCTTAGTATTAAGATATTCCTTTTATCCGTCTTCTCGGTTATGCTTCACAGCCCTGGTCCGAATAGAGGCGGTTATTCGAAGTCTTACTGTAATTGATTTTGGGTTTCTAGAATTTACCTGCTCCTGTCTTGTGATGTCATCTGTAAAAATTGCATGGTGGTTAAAGAGGAAATTGGAGAAGGTTGGGACGTAGGGGATGGGAATGATTGGTAGTGGCGGAATCGAGGAGAGAGAAGTGGTCGTGGAGCATCTGCCGAAATGGATGTGCTAAAAACTGGAATGGTGTCGAATACCACCACGCCATTTGTGTGGATTAAAGCGGTCATGAAAGACTGCCTTGAAAGTATCCCACACCTTATGGCAACAGCTTTCACTTTCATTTAGATTGAATGAAAGCCAACTTGACTTCGTTACCATTTCGAAGCTAATTGAAAGCTGTTTGAGGACGATCCTCGAATCGTGCTCAGATGAGAATGGCGATATCCGACTTGTCATTTCCTCTTCTATCTTCCTGTCGCATTCACTTAGTTTGAGTGCTTTGACTTGAGTCCCATTTTGAAGTCAAATGAGGAATGTTTTGAAACGAACCTCGAATCGTGCTCAGATGAGAATGGCGATATCCGACTTGTCATTTTCTCTTCTGTCTTCCTGTCGCATTCACTTAGTTTGAGTGCTTTGACTTAAGTCCCATTTTGAAGTCAAATGAGGAATGTTTTGAAACGGACCTCGAATCGCTCTCAGATATGGAGCAGGAAATCTGAGCTGTCATTATTTCTCCAAACTTCCAGTGACTTCCATTTAGATTGATTACTTTGAATTGAATCCCGTTTTGAACCTACATGAGGGCTATTTGGGGATGGACCTCAGCTCCTGCTCAATTGAGGAGGATGAAACCTGAGTTCTAATTTTCTCTCCGAACTTCCACATGGCACAAGAACCAAGGCGTTCGATTACGAATGATTATTTAAGCAACATGCCTGATTACATCAGCCACAGGACTACTTACGAAATTGGGATCTCAAATGAATTTCAATTACTTGAGTGTTCAAATTATTAATTGAATCAAACAGATCACTGCGGTGAATGCTATAAAATTTTGGATTCAATTTTCCGCGATGAAAAATGTCAAAGTGTATATAAAGAAAATTAAATCACCGAAAAATATTTTTTTCAATATCATATAATCTTTTTCTTATATCTTAGGATTTAATTCGAGCATTTCATCGTTTATTTTGAAGAAAGTAGAGTATACACTCTTTTCTCTTCATTTCATTTTATAAGGGGGTGTTTGCCAAGTATGCCATGCCATGCTCAAACCCCAAGCTGCCATGAGGTTTTTTTTAATGTAACCAAATAACCATATTCAATAAAATGGAATTTAGGAATAATTTGCCCAAGATATTAATTTCTGTGATGTTATTCGAAATGCTTCGTAGAATATCTTCCAGAAAGGGGTATATTCTAATTTGAATTAAAGAAAGGAATAATCGATTCTACGAACTTCAAATCTCGGAAGTCACGCATCAAGTCTTCTCACTTTGGAACAGAATGAAAGTCAAATTGTATGCAGATGCAAAATGCTTGCCATTTAACCGAGAGAAAAGCCGAAGTTAAAGGGTTATAAAACTCTATTTGTTCTCAAACGTCTAATAAAGATTCAAAATTTGTCGCTAGGATAACAGATATTACTTTTTCATATCTTTATAAAATACTATTTTATTCGTGACACTTTAAAATATTAGAAGTCAAATGCAATTTTTAAAAAAATCCTAATTAATACGAGCCAACCTAAATTTTCATGGGCCCATTATTTAGATATGTAGTTAACAACGGAGAAACATATAGGATGTAACTTAAAATAACCACATAAATAACCCAGTCGTTGTGAATATTTTATATTAATCCACATGTTCCAAAAATAGTTAAACATTTCGATTATTATACTATCGATTATCATAATGTGCGCTAGATAAGACAAAATAAAAAAAAATAATCAGAAATTGACAGTAAATCTTTTAACCCAATTCATGAATGGAAAAATAAAATTCATCAAAAGATTGTGTTTTGCACATCTTACATATGCTGCAATATATAATTTTTTTAAAAATTTATACACAAATTGACACCATATATTACCTAAATGCTAAATGATATGACACTTCAATTATTAATGGGTAGTTAGAAAAAAAATCTGCCGATCCATTTTTGACACAATAATCTGATGTAAATTTTCTCTCTTACAGTGTCGCAATCTCATTACCTTAAAATGAACGAAAAGTCCTAACAAAATATTAAAAAATGCTATTAAACAGTCATTAGCAAGACTAATTAAAAATTCTACACCAAAAAAATTTCGAAACACGACGCCAATTTTAAGTCATTACAGTTATTGAATACACTAATCGAACAAGGGGGAAAGCATAATGAACGAATGACAGACTATAAAGACGGAATTATGTCTTCTTTTTATAGGAAAAATACTCCATTTACACCGTTCACCGATAAAATGAAATCTAATATCACATTAATCACAACTCTTATAACCAAAAAAATTTTTATCAATTTTCTTCACTTATCTTGATTTTAAGTAAAAACATCACATATCCCTCTCATCCCTTTTAAAGGGAACATTTTTTCTATTATTCTTCTTTCAACGCTAAAATAATCCTGCCGTCTCTTGGCGATGCGAGAGCTGACATCCAAATAAGGAGAAATGACTGCATGCGATTTGCATTGCAAATTAAATTTAACAGCGCATTATCCGTTAATGTTCCGAAACATGGCGGGGACTTCAAAGTTTAAAACAGGATGCTAGAAAATCCTATTTAATACGGGTTCCTAAAGCATCTCTTGTTTCTATGCAGAGATATCTGGTAGACACCATGTTTGGCCACCATCTGCCTTGTATTATAAAATGGCAAAATTAAAACCTAACTGGTTTTAACCTTGCCATTTTATATTATAATATCTCCTTTTAAATTTTCTGTAAATATTTATAGTATATAATCTCTAGAAAAACAAATAAAAGTTTTGAAATCCGGAACTGAAAGTAAATGAACTTCGGCACCAGAGAACATTATTACATAATTCCTTGAATTAAAGATATGTATGGAATAACAAGTCCAAACTGCATATTTATGTGCTTATTACAGATATCAAAAAGTAAAAGATGAACTTTAAGAATATTTTTTGTTCTTTGTTTTCAATTTTTTCTGATTTTATCAGACATTAAAAATTGTGACTTATCTCCTTGAACTCTTTCGACATCTATTCATTGACGCCTTGTTGTTTACACTTCATCATGTTCAATAATTGTATAGTTGTAGTTCAAAAAACATTAAAAATTGTGACTTATCTCCTTGAACTCTTTCGGCATCTATTCATTGAAGCCTTGTTGTTTACATTTCATCATGATCAATAATGTCATAGTTGTAGTTCAGATATACAATGGAGTTTTTCAGTCTTACACAATTGTTTAACATTCTAATTTGCAATTTTATATATATTACGTCAGGACACAATTCCTGGAGCTTTTAAGCAAGTTCAACCAATTTTTAGCTAGCCATGATTTAATGAATGCTTGGAAAATTAAAAAGGCTTCGTTGAAGCAAAGACTAATTTTGAATATAAAATGTGCCTATGACCGTCCCCAATAAGCATATAATATTTTAATATATTCAGAAATTAATTACATGCTCTTTTGGATTAATTTATTTAAATTTTTATTCCATATGACGGGTCATCTCACTGTAATAATCAGCTAGTTATCTTCAGTCCAAGTTATCAGGAGTTAAGATTTTCTTATATTCAAAATAATGATTATTACATACATTAATGATTATAAAGTAGAAAATAAAAAAAGTTTTAAAAACTTGATTCTATTAGTGTGCAGAAATTAAAAGAAAAATTTATTAATAATAAGGATGTCAGAGAAAATTTATGTCGCTGAAAACAAAACTGTAAGAAATTAAACCCCAATGAATATCATATAAAATATAATTCTTTAACACACATTAAAAAATTAAATAATTAAAAATCTGACTAAAATTCCAATTTTTTGGAGCATTTTGTATCCGTCTGACGCTTTTGAGAATGTATTTTAACGTCCAGATTTTTTATTTAAAAAAATGCTGTTTTTTTTCCAACTCACAGTATTAATTTCTGAAGGTAAACAAAAGTATGTGCCTATCTATGTATTGTTCGTTTTAATATCCCGACACTAGCACGTTTGGACGATTTTACACCGGAAACGGGTGTCAGGCAATGAGTCAGATGAGCTCATTTTCGAAGTTCTTTCTTAGATCACGCTAAGTAAAATGTAAGCATCTCCCCTTCCATTCATTACTTTTCCCCTATTTTGATGAAAATAACTCCGCAAAACCGTGGAGGGTTTCAGAATCCGAGAACATACTATATCTATCTTTGTCCGGCTAACTTCTCACGAACCACTGAATGCTGAAATGAGCCGAAAGTACCGAGAGATGGGAAATAATCCAAGAAATGCATGTTGATCATTGAAATTAAGAAATTATAATTAGTTAAACGATATTAATTAAAAACGTCAAAATTAATGAATTCACCATGCTGCCATCTTTTGGCAATTTGACATCCGAATTTCTTTCAATTTTTGTTTATTTGTTTAACGAAACCTGGTTTGTAGATTTGTATATAAGTTTTTTTCTTTTTTTTAGCAACTTTCCGTGTTTTGATTAATAAACATCGGAAAAATCATTTTCTTGCTTTTATTCCGTTTTACGATGTTTTTTCATGAAGTTACTGTTATATAAGTCATGTGCTGCCATCTATCGAGTTGAAATCACACCCGGTTTTCTTGCATTGTTTAATTTATGCGGCGGAAGATTTTTTTTTCTTTTTTATCGAGCTTCTGTGTTTTGATTTATTAACTTTGGGAAAAAATCGTTTTCTTGCATTTTTTCTTTCTTTGTTTTGTATTACGGTGTTTGACTTCGTAACGTTTGTTAGGGAAAGTAACAATATTTGTTGAGAAAAACGGAGGCGGGCATATGAAAAAATATGGATCCCGAGGCTTCAAGTGACCTCATTTCTCCCCGCGAGGAATATCTCAATATTCGAGATAGACCGTGCAACGCCCGGCCACACAGCTAGTACACAAATGAATCTTGTTTACAAAAGTGTTCCTTTATCATTTTTTCGATTTAATCAAGTATACGAGTTTTGTTTTTGATCTTAATGAAGATTTGTTTACAGATACTACATGCATTACAAATAACTAAACATTTTTGCAAGTTGTCCCTACTTAATGGAAAAACTAATATTAACAGGAATTTTTCCCTAAGATCTGAAAAAGTCGCCTTTATAATTAGACGACGGTCAGTGTACAGATTTCCTGTGAAAATAGTAAAAGTAGCATCAACTTTAGTTTCATGTACTTCCCTAGATAGTTAGTGACAACCATCAAAGTTTTACAACTGCAAGCGTTAATTTAAACGCACAAAATTTTGATTTCCCAGTTGGAGAAGTTCAGATCATAAGACGTTGTTTACCCTCATTTAAGATCCTTTCAATCCACACGAATAATTAGTTTCGCTTGATAAAAGTAAAATTATATCTAATTCCTAACACGGTATGTTTTAATTATCATACACATTAAAATAGTTTCGCATAATACATTAAATCTTGCTTTAGATATCTAATAAAAATAAGCTTCTAAAGCTAAAAAGTATTTTGCTCGTAACAGATAAAGTAATTTCTCGTCTAATATTTTCTGTTTCTATCGTTATTTTGGTACAGAATTCTCTTGGTGATTCTTTAATGAAAATGTGGCTCACCAGCGATAGATATAATCTCTTTGAAGTTACCCACAATATGACTTTATTTTTATTTAAATAATTAATATTATTGCCTTAACAATCATTTCCATAGCTATCTTTGCCCTTTTATTATTTATTGCTTTTAGTGTCGATTTCTAAAGATGTAATTCTCATGGGTATGGGATAAGAAATTCTTGGTTTATTGATACTCAATTTATTCTTCAATGGTACCATAACTTAAATTTTCTGTTTGCTTTAGTGGTTTTGCTTTTATGTTATAGATAGGTGAATTCCTAATGGAAATATATCCATTTGTTCTAAGTTGCACTGAGTATGGCATTATCGAATAAAAATATTCTTATCATAAATTAAGGTTTATGAAATGGATAGTCTTAAAAAAATCTCTATTTTTACTTTAATTACACATACAGAGCAATTTAAAATCGGTAACTAACAAAATTATGGAAAAAGTCGTATTAACCCGAGAGAAAGCACGAACGCTATGACGACAAGTCATAGAATGACCCCAAACTGAAATTCAACCCTGCGCTGTTGAAAATAATATATTTTTATTTGGAAAAATAATACTTATGACTTTTAGACATTAAGAATATAGCGCTTAACACAAATCAAATCTACTCCATTATTATCCACTAATAAAGCACGGATTTCTAGAGGGTCCGTTTTCCGTGCTTTGCTTTCACGTGAATAGTTTGGTGCGCAGTTCTCGCTAAATATATTTGTGCTCTCTAAAATAACTGTACCATGTTATCGCTGATGGATAACTCCGAACTTTTCACAGTGCTTGCTGCATCTTTCTCTGGTCTTTTTTGTTCCAGGTAATCGCGACATAATATTATAAGAACGAGTGCGAATATTCTGCCTAAATTTTGTTTTTCTCCACTGTACGCCATCTTTTGATTCATTTCTTCATTTCCTGAATCTCCGTCCTCTTCCGATTCCTTATTATTTATTATTCCTTTATTTTATTTTTCCGATTCCTTATTTTCCTTATTTTCTTGATCTGAAACGTTCTCTTCTAAAACATCCTCAGGCCCATTGTCTTCATTCTGAATCTTCATCAGTTTCAACTTCAGCAAGAAATTTACGTAAACGCTTCATTTCTTTTCGTATGGAGTCGGCATATTGAGCAATAGGTAAATACTTCAGTTCGAAAAGAAAAGCAACAAACCGACCCTATCAGCCACGTGAAATAACTAGTCTGTGGAGCAAACGCAGAGACGCGCGGGGTCATTCTATGACCCCAGTGACTGACCAAACCTGTATTAGGGGACGAAAAAATACAGAAATACTTTCTAAATACCCAAAAAAGGCAGAGAAGGGTGACTAACTCAGCTACTGATCAGAAAGGAATTAACAGGTGGCTAGTTTTCTAGGAATCGGAGTTTTCCGAGGACTTGGGGTCATAAAATGACCACCGCGCGTACTCTCGGGTTAAAAGCAAATCATAATTTGGTAAATAAATATAAAATAATAAACAACCAGATCAAAATGATTTTTTTTCTCTCTTCAATATAACCTTATATGATTGTTAAGTTTCATTAGTATCAAAACTTTCTCAATAATACTTCAAATAAGAAAAATATTGAGAAGGTAATGCCTTTTCTTAATTTTTAAATGGAATATAAAAAAAATTCTGAAGAAATTTTCGCTAAATATATTGAGTTCGCAAGATCTTTTTCTAAAATAACTATCAGCAACTTATTATTGCTAAAAAGCAATTAATGGCTCTATGTATAATTTTCTATAATTAAATGCTCCATTATTATAATAAAGTGTATCACGTTGCTACTCTCTCCTATTGTAAAAGTTTGTCATCAAAAATATTGTTGAGAAACTTCACTCAAAGACAAACAAAAAGGAACTTTATTATATAATTATGCCTTAAATATTCTGCCTTCAGCTTAAAAACTTATCACAATGTTAAAATATAAAGTGAAAAGATGTTGTTTTAATTGCTAAAGAATATGGCACTTTAATTAGGGTTGTGCTAGTTTGAAAAAATAAACTATTGATCTATATCTGATATAATAATCTCATGTAAATGTCGCTGTCATAATATGCTTATTTCAACACCTTAAAGTGAATGAAAGTTCCACGCAAATTCATTAAAGAGTAATTAACGAAACCAATTAAAAATTTTAGCCATTAAAAAATTCCAAACTCCACACCAATTTCCAGTCATTAAAGTTATTGGGTACGTGCATGTCAAAACTGATGAAACATGGAAAAACATAATAATTAATGAATGTCTGGACTTAAAAAGCGAAATTATATCACCTTTCTACAGGCAATAGAGGACATTTACACAGTTTACCGATAAAATGAAATCTAATATCTCATTAATCACAGCGCTTTAACCGAAGAAAAAATTTTCAATTTTTTTCACTTACCGTCGTTTTAAGTAAAAACAACACTTATCCTTCTCATCCCTGTTAGAGAAATCACTTTTTTTCTATTATTCTTCTTTGCGCTCCTTTCAATGCTAAAATAAGCCTGCTGTCTCTTGGCGATGCGAGAGCTGACATCCAAATAAGGAGAAATGACTGCATGCGATTTGCATCGCAAATTAACTTGAACAGCGCATTATCCGCTAATGTTCTGAAACATGGCGGAGACGAAAGTTTAAATCCGGCTGCTTGAAAATCCTATTTAATACAGGTTCCTAAAGCCTCTCTGTGTATTATGCCAAGATGTCTTGCGAGTGCCATGTTTGGCCACCAATGAACCTGTCAGATTTGGTTACCTACAAATAATCATTTGAATGAAATCACGATAGTTACTTAGATGTTTTCAATTAACATTTGAGGATTTTTTTCATTTTATAATATCACTCCGAATATTTATAAATACCTTTGAATTTATGTAACAATATAACATTTATCAGGATGCTTTAAGAAAATGAAATACATTTAAGAAGGAAAATTCCTAGAAGAAATTGGTTCTAGACAACAGAAAGTATCACTCGGTGCATTTTGTTGCACGTCGCTGGAAAAAATCATCGTAAACTGACTGGCCCAATTCGCACCATTGTGCCTGATACTTATTTAACTCAAATTATGTCTATATGTCAGGGGTTTTTTGTACATTTTGCCTGATATTTCTGATATAAATTTAACTCAAATTATGTGTATGTGTCAGGATTTTTGTTCATTGTGCCTGATACTTATTTAATTCAAATTATATCTATGTGTCAGGTTTTTTTGTTCATTGTGTCTGATACTTATTTAACTCAAATTACGTCTATGTGTAAGGTTTTTTTGTACATTTGTGCCTGATACCTATTTAATTGAAATTATGTCTACATGTCAGGGTTTTTTTTTGTAATGTACAATATGTTTTTTTAATTCTTCATATATAAAAGTTAATCTTTTTGAATTTTCCTTCTCATTACTTTTTACTATTTTAGTAAAGTAAACTCAAAGTCTTTTTTAAATACCAAAAACAAACCTTTCCAAGCGATTTAAGGATCAAACATCTCAAGCATGATAAAGCTTAAGCATAAAATCTTTTACATGAAGTAATTATTTTGAAGCATGCATGAAAACTTTTGTTCAGTAATTTCTTGTGTTTTAGGTAGAACACGTATATAAGTACCGTGGCTTATAATAGGTTTTTCAGAGGTCTGTAGCCTATCCATTGATGACCATCGTATGATTATTGTTCGTTAAATGCTTTATTCCTAAGTCTAGATTTTAGATAATCTAATTATCTTTAAATGCTATAACAATTAAGTGAAATTGTGTAGTATTGATTCAAAGCAGAAGAATCCTAAGTATTGAAACTGAGTCTAAGCAATATTTCCAAATTTGTAACATTCAAAATCAAATATAAAATTGCATGTTTTCTTTGAAAGGTTTAATGTAGATATCGTGTTAAACATTTCAAAGAAAACATGTATATTGTATATACAGACGAAAATGACTGAAGCTCCTCTGCATTTATTGTTGCTTTCGAAGCAAGTGTTAATGTTTTGGATTTTATTAAATATAAATTATGTACCTTATAAAATAAAATAAAGCAAAATTATTAAGCAAATTAAACATACATAAGTAACTAATTCATAATAGAAGTAAAAAAAGTAAAAGACTAATTAATCCATATCAAGTGAGAAACATTTCTTTCTATCAAATAGAAATGTTTCTTATTGATTAGTTGTTTGAAATGAAACTTTTATTTCTATTAAATATAAATGTTTCTTATTTATTAGTTGTTTGAAATAAAACTTCTATTTCTATTAAATGGAAATGTTTCTTATTAGTTGTTTGAAATAAAAATTCTATTTCTATTGAATAGAAATGTTTCTTATCGATTAGTTGTTTGA
>BGPR01047328.1:0-11819 GCA_013235015.1 Araneus ventricosus | reverse complement strand
TATATATATATGCCAGCAACTAAGGTTGAAATCTAGAAGTTAGTACACACTCTTAAAATGGTGCCAAGTCGCCAAAGCGGTTGAAATCTAGAAGTTGGTACACACCCTTAAAACGCCGCCAAATCGCCAAAACAAGACGTTGATCGTTGCACTTCATTGGAGCTAAGTCGCCAAAGCCAATGAAAGTAATGCTTGCATTAACTTTGGCGACTTAGCGCCATTTTAAGACTGTGTACCAACTTCTAGATTTCAACCGCCAAAGCTAATACAGGTAATACCTGCATATAGCTTTGGCGACTTGACTCCAATGATATACAGAGGTCAATGCCTTACTTTGGCGGCGTTTTAAGAGTGTGTACCAACTTCTAGATTTCAACCTCAACTAAAACAACAAACATATGAAACAAACAAACAGTCAAACTAAATAAAAGAATAAAATAATAAACCTCCAATATGCCGCCAAAGTGAAAACAAATTTAAACTTACAAACACTACGCGGTCACTTCTCATAGATCTTTGATATTTCTGCAGTCTTTAAAATAGATGCCAAATTTTAAATCTCAGCCGTGTTATATCTATCAAGAGATTGAGCAACCTATCTTAAAAAAATTTCGGAACAGGTCTGATATACGTTATCACTGGTGATAATCTTGTATTGGCGAATTTTTTCGCCAAACCGAACATCGTATCGTAAAGTCGCCAAAACAAAATATCGCCAATGGGGTCCTATATTCAAAGTGTTGAAAAAATCGCCAAAACAAAATTATTGCCAGTGATGCCATATATCAAAGCTGTACCAAAATTTCAAAATTGGCGGCGTACCATGTTTTTAAGTCAAACAAAATATTGCACTACGTTCCTATCTATTTATTCCATAATTTAATTTACGTGTGAGCTATCGGAACCACGAAAAATAAAAATACAGCCAAGAAAAATTCAATGCTATTCACTATTTTTTAAAATGCATACTCGCAATAACTTAAAACCATGTTTGATTTTAAAATAAAAAAATGAAATAAAATATGAAACTTAACAGTAGAAAGTACACAGCATCATCGTGTTAATTTTAAAAATGCATTAGAATAAAACTTACCAAATCATCGATGAGTTCAATTTCGCCGGAAAATCTAGCTTTTTTGTGTTTCATCAAACCAAGCGGATCATCTTCGTCACTGAAGTCTACTTCTCCACTTATTACATAACGCGGCATTTTTTGCTATCAACTAAAAAATGTATTTAATTTCTGTTTTCAGTCGTAAATTTTGAATAAACCTGAATAGTTTTATAAAATAAATTTAATATCTGAAAAACTGACCAGAATTTTGAAAGTTCAAAAAGTACTCATTTTAGCTGAATTGTGTTAGAATCGATAAGCTAAATTTAAAATAAGATAATATCGAAGTAGCGCGTTGAGGCTGTAATAGTATAAATTATAGAGGCTGCTTTTACCTGCAATGATTCAAGAAAGCAACATTAATATGGAAGAGACTTTGGTATGTATTAAAATAGTAACCCAAATTGGATTTGAGTTACTAAACTCTGAGTACCAACGAATCAATATACATGCAAAATTTCAAATTCTTTGCATTAAAATACGAACTCGAAATATTAATAACTCCATATCATGTTTACTGAATACAAAAGATGAAATATAAGAAAAGCCCATTCCCATTTTAAAACACATTCGCAAAATACAGCCGAACGCTCGTTCTGTAATGGAACTTCCATAAATCAAAAATGTCTATGCATCGCACTTGTTAAAGGAACTTCGGATTTCTATTAAAAAATAATTTCTAAGAATCGAATGATATTTCTATATGTCTTCATCAAATAATTGATTTATAACAACAGAATTGAAAAACAATTGATGTAAGCAGTTGAGAGCCGAAAGTCGCACAAATTTTAAATTGATATAATATAAAACAAATCAAAATTTAAAAAAATTCGACGGTAGGCTGTCTCTGCGAAACGGCCGCTGGGACTAAGGGGCGTAGACTTACTTACCTGTGACTCAACTGTGACCTTCTGTGACTAAAGCAGCTCTATTTGGCTATTAACTCTATAGTTGTGGCATTTGTGAACATGTTATTTATAATATTCCGAGAACGATCATCTGTATTTGTAGAACACTTTGTAATGACGGAACACCCAACAGCACGAATACAAACGGAACTGAAACTGGCAAAACAGTTAAACATACAGTTACAGAGATAACAGTTAAACACACAGTTAGAGTTTAAGAATTGAAGAGAAACAGATGACATCACTCCTCCCCCCTACATAACGTAGTCCTTTAAATAGGATGGACGATTTATGGTTTGTTGAGGTCGACTTTGATAGGATTCATCAGGAGCTTTCTCAGGAGTCTCGATTTCAGCTGAAGGATCACTCGACTGAATTGGAGTGTTTGATCTGGGCTGCATCGCTGAAGAGGACATAGGAGTAGTTGAATTCTCTTGAGTTTCTGGGGAAGATTGAGGATTTACCAATGGAGTTTTACGGTTTCTCATCTGGTCGATGTGACAGCGGTCGATTTACCATCAGGAATAACATTTTTGTAGGAAAGTGGACAGGTTTTTTCAATAACAGTCCCTGGAATCCCAGTCGGACCTGAAGAATAATTTTTGATGTAAACTACATCATTTGGTGCAAATAATCTTAACTGTCCCTTTGATAAACGCTGGTCGAGCAACTCTTCATTTTTTCTTTTCCGATCTTCAATCAAATCGGTATGTAAGAGGTCTAGAACTGTTCTAAGTCTTCTTCTCATTAGAAATTCAGCTGGGCTAAAACCTTTTGCTGCAGATTGTGTAATATGTTGGGTAAGCAAAAATTCGTAAGTCGCTGATTCCTATCACCTGAAATTATTCTCTTCAGTGCGTCCTTAGTTGCCTGTACAACCCTTTCCGCCTGTCCAATGCTTGATTTATGATACTGAGCCACAAGAATATGCCGTATTCTATTGCTTGAAAGGAAATTCTGAAATTCTTCCGAGGTATACTGGCTACCATTATCGGATGCCACTGAATCTGGTATACCATGAGCTGCAAAAATTTCTCTCATGACTCTTATAGTAGCACTAGAAGTAGCTGAACTCAAACGTTTAACTTCCAACCATTTTGAAAATGAGTCTACAAGCAAGAAAAACATTTGGCCTTGGAAGGGACCAGCGAAATCAACATGTACCTTTGACCATGGCTTTGTAGTAACGTAGATGAATTGGAGCACGTGATGGAGCATGTCTAGTTCGATGACATGGTTCACAGAGACCAACATGGTTTCCAATATCTTCTTCAATCTTTGGCCACCAAACGTAACAACAAGCAAGTGATTTCATTTTTTCAATTCCTGAATGAGAAATATGGAGTTCATCTAAAACTCTTCCGCGAAGTATTTCTGGTATGACTACTCTGTTTCCCCATAACAAACAATTTTTATGAACAGAAAGTTCATGACGTTTAAGGTAGAAAATTCTACATTCTTTTGCACTTTCAGGCCATACTTTTAGAACCCAATTCAATACTCTAGATAGCACGGGGTCTCTTAAAGTTGCTTGAGAAATTTCATCTACTTTTACAGGTGGATTGTGCAATTCTTCGAGAAATAACACCTCAGGAGGTAAAGAGATATTTGTTTCTGGAGTCTCTAGAGGAAGACAACTCAGATCATCAGCATTTTGTATCTTTTTTCCAGGACAGTGATAGTAGTAAATTCATAAGCATTCAGCATCTGAGACCAACGCAACATGCACAGTGAAAGTATATCAGGAGGAAGCTTCATTTTTGTTGAAAAATCCAAGGAGCAGTTGATGATCTGTAAATAGAGTAAATGTATGCACGTACAAGAAGTAATGAATTTTTTTAACACCCGCTATGATGCTAAGGGCTTCTTTATCTAGTTGAGAATAATTACACTCTGTCGAAGTTAATGTTCTGGAAGCATACGCAATTGGAGCTTCACGACCATCTCGCATGAGATGACTCAAAACATAATCTACACCATACGGTGATGTATGTTAAAATGAGAAGAAGTTTTCCATTGAAAGGAACTAACACACTATCTGAAGAAATCAGTTCCTTTACAGCAGCGAATGCTTTTTCATGGGCAGAAGTTCATTTCCATTCTGTGTTCTTTTCTAATAACCGGTGAAGAGGCTCAGCTATAGTAGCTTTGTCTTTTAGGAAACTATAGTAAAAATTAAGCAGACCCAAAAAAGCTTTAAACTCGGTTTTGTTTCTGGACGCCGGGCCTCATGAATTACATTTTGAATTCTTCAAGTCACTCAAATTATATATAGCAGCAGCTTCGTTTACAGATTCGCTTTTCACAGCATGAGCTGATGAATTTTTTTGCATATGCCCTGTACGAAACATTGAATCATTTTTGCGTTTGGTCCTACAAGCACGCTCAATATGTTCCTTTTTCTTACAAAATCGGCAAGTGACATCTCTAAATTTACATGAGGAGCGGTCACGATGACCGCCACAGCCGTAACAAATAACATTAGCTGACTGTGAATTTTCGGTTTTAGATTGACTGCCACTCGATTTCTGAAAAGTTCTTTTATTATTGTTACTACGCTGTCGAAACAAATTGATAGAATTTCCGGAATTGAATTTTGAGAATGAATATGCTTGGCTTGTTCCGCGGCAGATTCGGCTGAAACAGCCTTCGAAAATGCTTCATTGAAAGTAAGCGTTGATTCAGGAGCAGTCGTCGCTGTAATGCTTCATCCTTATTGCCGCAAACTAATTGAGCGTAGCGCCGAAATTGCACTCTTCCACCCATCGCCGTAACTCAGTTACGTACGAAGAAACAGTTTCGTTATTGTGCTGCAAGCGTCTATGGAACTGAAAACGGCGAAAAATTTCAGAAGTGGGTGCGAAATATACTTTTAAAACTTTTATTAAATCTTCAAATGATTTAGCTGAAGGAGATTCTGGTGCCAATAATACGTAAAACACCAAGAGTTTTAATTCCGTACACAGCCAATAATACCGCTCTTTTCTTTTCAGCATTAGTTATTTCATTTGCTTCAAGAAAAATTTTAATTGTCCTGCATATTTATCCCATGAAAGAAGATCAGAAACATCGAATTCACCAATTGACCCAATGGTCAACATTATGAACGCTATGAAGTTCAAAGTTCAAAAACGAAAGTCAAAGTTCAGAACGAATAACTAACAGACTTACAGTTCAGTAGAATGCTTTGCCGGGATGAATCTGAATCCCATTCTCGACGCCAATTATGTTGCATTTGTGAACATGTTAGTTATAAAATTCCAAGAACGATCATCTGTATTTGTAGAACAATTTTTAATGGCGCAACACCCAACAGCACGAATACAAACGGAACTGAAACTGGCAGAAAAGTTAAACATACAGTTATATAGATAACAGTTAAACACACGGTTAGAGTTTAAGAATTGAATAGAATAGATCACAACAAGAAGTATTATTGCAAAGCATTCATTATGAAATAAAATTCTGAATCTCACGACATGGATAACATGAATGAAGAATAAAATCGTGGCATATATAGAATGTAAGAATTAAGATGAGATTTGACCTAGCCTATCAGATTAATCAATGAATGAAACAGAATTTTTTTTATTTCACGGTTTGGTGGGGATCTATCAATTTTAACACCACTTAAGCACTCCACTGACGGGGACATAAATGGTTCAAAGAATGTTGCAAGAAAAGAAATGTAGGATTTTTAGGTAAATTCATTATAGGAATTCTACCTATTGCAATGCCTCTCATGACATGACTTCCGGAAAATTTCAGCAGATCTTCACCGATTATGACACCTTGAGCTTTTACATTTCCATTTTTTGACGTAGACTTACTATGTCTCTCCATAGTTGTCTAATGGTGTGTCGGAAAAGAAAAAAATTATGAAGCTTTTCGCGCTAAATTTAAACGCTTATAGCTCAGCAACAAAATAACATAAAGAGTTGGTTTTAGTTTCAGTTAACAGAGAAAGATACACATTGAAGATTTCAAAGGTAATTTTAGATTTTGGAATCTCGGTTTACTCACAGAGGAGATGAAAAGTTGGTGAAAATCACGAAACTTTTTGATGACGTCACAGCGACCTATATGCGCGCACGCAGACTAAAACAATTCATTCATCCATAGCGCGAAATATTACTCAAGAATTGTTGAATTACGTCGAATTTCTTGCTAAAGTTAAACGCTTATAGCTCCTCAACCAAATATCATAAAAAGTTGGTTTTAGTTTTATTTAAGATAGACAGGTTGGCATTGAAGATTGCAAAAATAATTTTGGAATTTGTTATTATGGTTTAGTTACAGACGTGTTACAAAGTTCTTGAAAATCACGAAGAATTTTACATAGATAGAGTCACATATTCACACTAGACTAATATTCACTATAAACTATAGAGTTAATATTCACCTACAGCTACTTTAGTCACAAAAAGTCACAGTTGAGTTAGGTAAGTAAGTCTACGCCCCTCAATCCCAGCGACAGTTTCGCAGAGACAGCCTCCCTTTGACTTTTTTTCAAATTGAAAGCATTATCAGTTTTGTAGCACGCTACCATGGGAACTACGTAACATTTCGCATGTCGGTTTAAACATTTCCTCTTTACTCTTTTAACCATCTATTAAATATATATTATGTTTAAGAGATAGTATGAATTTAAAATTTTTATAAATGAAATTAATAAATTTTACTTATGCTTATGTCTCAAAGAAGTTTATTTCAAGTTTTGCAAAAACCTTGTATTTTAAACATTTAATGACGGTTCGGGTGGCCTGGGGACCGAAAAAATGAATGCATGATGTTTCACATGCATTTTACATAGGTAAAGGATATTGTAATGGGTTCAGATTTGCTATTTTGCCAGTTTTGTTTACTGAGCTGCAGTTATCGGAGAGAAGAAATAACGTTTCCATCTTCAGTCCCAAAAATTTTATATCTGGAAAATGGGACACGACGCGCAAGAGATAAAGACAATACAGAACACAAAATATTTTCAGCACCACTGAGTCCTCACTGATCGTTGGCGGCCAACTTTTTCGCCAATCTGGCGGAAAGGTTGCCAGAAAAATGTTTTGTGTGTTTGGCTAGTTTAGAGCTTGAAGACGTCCGCGTTGGTCAGCGCTATCTATTCAAATGCATATTTGATTTTCTTCACAATATTTCCAACTGATTGCGATTCTGAGTTATTGCGTCTGTTTCAGTGGCGCATCCAGGATTTGGGCCGGGCGGGCCGGCGGCGGCCATTAAAATTTTGTATCGTCAGGCCGAATGTCAAACCTCACGGCTTAAGTAAAATAAAACACTTTTAACTTATCAGTCTTTACTCACCTGACAATAAGAATCATAAAGAACACTACAATATTTTCGATAATTTAATAAAAAATCCATTGAAATAAGTAGCAAAAAATGTCTTCGACAGCGTCAACGCTACAAGTGGAATGACTAGAAAAGCAGGAAAATTTTCAAGCTTGTCAAGCCAGAAAGCGAATGTTACTTTTTTATTATTAAAAAGATGGAAAATTAAGAAAAAACAATTCTAGTGATTTACAAAAAATCAAGAATTCTCGCTTAGCTCTGGTGTGGACTTCAACCCCATAGCCCCATTGTGTTTGCTAACGGTCTGTATACCTGTTAACAGACGGATTGTCAGACAGCCAATCCGTCGACTGATTTTGCTGAAAATTGGATACAGATTTATAATTCTAGTAATAAAACCATATACCAGATTTTATTCACGCGACTAATTGCTTTTCGAGTTATACTGAGATTCACACGGCCGGACGGGCAAATAAACTTCCCATGGAAGACTTTCGAGCGAAATTGAAAAGAAATGCTCAATTATGGTTTCAGTTGGTATGCCAAATTCCATCAGTTTAGCTCGCTGCATTTCGGAGTATCGTATGAGCACACTGATCTACGAATCCAAAATCTTTTTTCGAACTCAGGGAAGACTAAAACATGAGGATTTTGGAAATTGTCAAGGTCAAATTTAAAAAACAACAACAGAAATTCCGTGCAAAAGACATTATTTAAAGATTGAATGGTAATGAAAAAATTTTAATTGGTTTTCCTTAACTGTAAATCATTGTTTACTGCTTTATTGTAAATTTATTTTAACTATTAAATATGCACTTCGTACTGCAAAATATTTTGCATTTTTAGATGGACTGTGGAAAGAGTTTTGCACATAAAAAAATAGTTATCAATATTTCCTGTCTTTAAATTGGGTATATTGATTAAAAACGCAGTAAAAAATTAAGATAATATTATGCGGCAGGAAACGGAAAGTTAAAAAAAATCGCGAAGTTGAAGATAATTTATGACTTTTAATGCAGTTTCTTCTTAAAACATCTTTAAGCCTAATATGCAGAAATTTGTTTCCTGCGTTCTTCTTAATGTTTTAAGGAACTGTGATTTTATAATTCACTTTATATAGCAGAAAAAAGAACCAGTTATTTTAACTGGTGCGAGAAACACAATGAGCTATAAGATATTTTGCATGTCTTTTTATTTGATGCTCCAATCGGTAACTCCCGTTAGCTGTACAGTATTGCTCAACAATTTTTGTCCATCTGTTTTATTTTTTCTTCTTCCCTTTCTTTTTACCTGCTGACGCTTTTTTTGTGGACCTTTTTTTTCGAGCAGCAGACGATTTTCTTTTCTTTGGTACATGTTTCGGTCTGCTCGAGCTTCCCGATCTTTTCCTCTTCCTCTTATCGCCTGGCGAAATACCAGGTGGAGTAAGTTTTTGTCTGCCAGAACTACCTGATATTTTCCTCAACGACGTGTGTGCTCCTGGAGGTAAACAATCGCACACATCAATGAGCTCATCAAGTATAGGGGCAAACGGAGTAGGCCGCTTTAGTGGCATCTGAAAAAGAATTGTTATTACATGGATTGAAACTTAAATTTTTTATTGGTTGGAAAGAAACAATTTGCTATAAAATTTAGCTATAGGTCTACATTTTGGTTTATGCGCAGTTTTAAAATTTGTCACGGTTTGAACAACCGACTGAGAATAGATAAGTTAGTTAATTTTCTTTTAAAGATTCCACACTAGTACCGTCTATGGACGAGTTTTCCGTTTTGTTTATTCGCAGTAAAGTAGAAGTGCCGCTATACCAACCGACTACCGATTGACAGTAATGCAGTTGGAGATAATGCTTCCTCAATGTCAGTCATTAAAATTTGAACATTTTATTTGAAGATATTAGTTAATGTTAAAAGTAGAGTTATTTTTAATGTTAAGGATTAAGAATGAAGTATGGGAAAATATATTTATATAGACCAGAGACTCTCAAACTTTTTGGAAGTGCGGACCACCTATTGTGTAAACAATGTTTTGAAGCCCAATTATTGAATACACAAATACAAAAATAAAACCCATATAATACATATATATCAACAAACACAAGCGCACGCACGTATATACACACCCACACTTAAGCATTCACCCAAATTTGTGTTACACGAATCGCATAATTGATGCACAAAGGTGGAATATGGGTTGAGATAACGGTTCAGCTTTGATATGCGGCCCCACTGGCGATATTTTGTGATTTCGGCAACTTTGGCGACTTTTTACGTTTGGCGCAGAAAGACGCCATTTTCCAGGTCGAAAGTAAAAAAATAAGCTACATTCCTAACATTCAATAAAAAATCGAAGCTATGAGGTTCCCGCTTTGCTGAAAGCGAAGGTGCTGATGTTTTTTTAAGTTTAAAATTTTTTTCCGGAACGCGTTCGGAAGAGAACAATATGCAACAGAACAGTCGCCATGTTTGTTTAGGCAACGCAACCGCCGCCATTTTTGTTTACGCAACAAAAAAGTCGCGGAAATTGCAAAATATCGCTAATGGGGCTGTATATTGAAACTGTACCGAGATAAGAATGTTTAAAATATCTAAAGCTATTCAAATAATAATAATTCAAACACAAAGCTAAATATTGCCAACAGAACGGTAGGAAACAATATGGCAGCTAAAGAAAGCGTGCTGATCATACATTAATTTGTCATGCCTTGTGAAAGCTAGAGTAAGGAATTTTAGTTTTCAAATTTGAAGCAATTAAGTGTGTATGTGGTACATCTTCGATATACGTCATCACTGGCGATATTTTTTGATTTCGGCGACTTTTTACGTTAGGTGTCGAAAGATGCCATTTTGCAGGTCGGAAGTAAAAAAATTAGCTAGATTCCGAAAATGAAATAAAAAAGCGGAGCTTCGACGTTCCCGATTTGCTGAAAGTGAAGCCGCTGATGTTTTTTATTCTAAAAAATTGCCAGGAACGCGTACAAAAGAGAACAATATGCAACAAAACAGTTGTCAGGTTTGTTTAGGGAACACAACCGACGCCATGTTTGTTTAAGCAATAGTCAATGCCAAGTCGCCAAAGCTAATACAAGTATTACTTCCATTACCTTTGGCGAATTGGCGTCAACGAAGTGTAGAGATCAAGTTATTGCTTTGGCGACGTTTTAAGAGTGAGTACCAATTTCTAGATTTCAACACCAAGCTGATCCGCTTATGTTAAATGAATAAGAACTAATTACAGAATTCTGTACTTTTCTATTTCAGTGGCTTCTAAAACTCCGCCAAATAGCCAATTTCTAGTAAATTTCAAGACACAAGATTTCTTCACATGGCGCACTTATGCACATTTCAGAACAACCATGCCAACAAAAAATTGCTGTTTCGAACAAAAATTTAGGCTTTTTCGACACAAGTTAATGTTAAAGTCTATTAAATTATACTTAAAATTATGGTATGGTCACAGAATTTGAATTTTTTTCAAGCGATAATTTAATAAATTTTCCTCATAAAAGATGGCGGGTTGAAATCTTTTTCAGCGTAACCCTTTGAGTTTTAACCAAATATGGCTACCCATTTAGCCTTTAACATAACAGCTTCAAATGATTGTGGCAGCCCTTTTTGTCGCCAAATGGATTGGAATATTTGTCGAAAACTCAAGGGGTACACTAAAATAGATATCTACCAGCGAACATTTTGCGAATTGGGTAAGATATAGTACCATAACCTAAAGTCTAACCGTTCTTATCCTTTGACAACGCTACTTGGTTTGGCTTAAAAAAACATTTTACGCTACCCTATTTGAGAAGTTATTTTCGTTAAGGCTTTGGCGAATTTTCCACTCATTTAATGTTGTATATTTATATAATCGCGAAAAGAGAATCTGGCTGAAGTCTAGAATTTGGTACACATTCGCCAAGACGCCAAAGCTAATGCAATTATTACCTGCATTTAGCTTTGGAGACTTGGCGCCAGTGAAGTACAGCGATCAACGTCTTGCTTTGGTGAATAGGTTGCGTTTTAAGAGTGTGTACCGAGTTCTAGATTTTAACCGGGAATCTAAATAGTCCTTCCAAAAATTATTAAAAATTAATTAATTAATTCTTTTTGCTGATTTTTTGCGTAGTTTACATTGCCGTTCATAAACAGCGAAGTCGCAAGGCGAACCATACTAGCAAAAGTATATATATATGCCAGCAACTAAGGTTGAAATCTAGAAGTTAGTACACACTCTTAAAATGGTGCCAAGTCGCCAAAGCGGTTGAAATCTAGAAGTTGGTACACACCCTTAAAACGCCGCCAAATCGCCAAAACAAGACGTTGATCGTTGCACTTCATTGGAGCTAAGTCGCCAAAGCCAATGAAAGTAATGCTTGCATTAACTTTGGCGACTTAGCGCCATTTTAAGACTGTGTACCAACTTCTAGATTTCAACCGCCAAAGCTAATACAGGTAATACCTGCATATAGCTTTGGCGACTTGACTCCAATGATATACAG
>BGPR01047327.1:0-11819 GCA_013235015.1 Araneus ventricosus | reverse complement strand
ACCTGTATATAGCACCCCCTCAACCCTTCAAAGAAAGAAAAAAAGGAAGGAAAAAAAAAGAAAATTCGAAAAAAAAGTTACTCGCCTACCTTATTTCAAAAACACATTTCCTGATTCAATATCCGTAGGAACGAATTTGTACTTAATCTCTTGGCGACTCGAACATTTCTCTCACTCCCCTTTTCCACCCACGTGACAAGACGGGGGGCGGTCGTGGGGAGGGGGGTAAAAAGATTCGGATTTGTTTCCGGTTGAAGTAGTACTCCCGGCATGAGATCCCTAAAATTTGCACCGGGTAAAATGTAATCGGAATATGTGTTCAAGTGAGGCCCCAGCGAATGCAAATAAGGACTATGTCAATTTTGTAGTGCAGCAGAGTTTGGGGGGGGGGGGGAGGGGGGATTTTATTTTTTTTCCATCCCTCGGAATCATTGAGCTGAGTGGATACGAAGTTCTGAATAGGTCTTCTTTTCATGCTTTTCAGAATGTAAGGTTTGCCTGGCTGGAGAACAACCAAAGATGGAATTTTCATCTTTGGAAGTTGAGAATCTTACAGAAAGCTAAACTTCCTCCGTTAAATTGGCTTATAAATTCTGCCTGATAGAAAAATCAAGCCTGGGTAGAGGTATGATGTAATCTGTATTTCAGTTTTTGGCCCATGAGCTAAAATGATGTATCAGTAATCTATACTTATAAAAGGCAATGTTTGTGTGCGTGTTTATGTATGTGCGTGCGATGTCCAGACTAATCTATCGCACTTACAGCCTTGAAATTAGACACACAGGTAGTCGTAATGGTGACTGAATGCACCTCGAAGCCGAAATTTTAAAATTTTATCTAGAAAATTTTTTATTTAATGTTTTGTGTTCTTTTGGGTGATTTTTCTCACTAATTTCTCAATACCATGGATTCGGGTAACTGTACGACAAAAATAGATACACCATCGGAAAGAGCACGCGATTTCCGTTCTAATGAAGTTAGTTTTGAATTTCTAACGTAATTTTTGTTGAATTTTGAAAAGTTTTTGAAAAATAGTCACTTTTATGGACATTTTCGATTCGGATTTCTAGAAATTCTCGCATCCGCCTTTCTAACAACGCTATCATTTTTAATGTTTTTCAACTTATAACTGGAACGTTTGTGTCGGAATTAAAACAAGAACCGTTCAAATACCTTTTCCCGTTTCTTAAATTAATTTTTCCCTGAAAAGTACAAACAGTGTTTTTGCTAGCGACCATACCCAACGGGACCAACTCCAGAGATCCCCCGACTGCATTGTTGCAATTTCATTGGCTGGTTACGTGACCTTCCTTTTTCGCGGCAGGTGACGTCATTACTTTCGCGTTCTTAGAGGAGATGATTTATTTACTCGATGACTTGATTATTATTTTTAAGCGTTTCTTAACTTATTTCTTTTGCCTTTCATACTTTGCTTGCGGTGTAATAAATATCACATTGTAATTTTTTAACATTGTTTTGGATTAACGGTACTCGGTCGAGAGGAAAAAGAAGCAAACAAACTCAATAATATATATATTTCTGTTTTGATTTCGTTTTTAAAACTTTCATTTATGTAATTGTATGTGGGCTTTTTTTTATTTTGTTGAAGTGCTGATTCCACGGGCAACGCCGTGCGCGTACTGCTAGTCTATACTTATAAAAGGCAATGTTTGTGCGTGTGTGCGTGCGATGTCCTGACGAATCTATCGCACTTACAGCCATGAAATTTGGCACACATGTAGACGTAATGGTGACTCAATGCACCTCGAAGCCAGAATTTTAAATTTAATACAGACGTTTTTTTATTTAATGTTTTGTGTTGTTTTGTGTCATTTTTGGCACGTTTACGGATGTAGTATCTTTTCTAATGATCGTTGGAAAACAATCAATGCACCATCGGATAGAACAAACAATTTTCGTTGTAATGAAGTTTGTTTTGAATTTCCAACATAATTTACTGAATTTTGAGAAATTTTTAAATAATAGTAACTTTTATGGTAATTTTTGATAAGGATTTCTTCAAATTCTCGCATCTGTCGTTCTAACAACTCTATAATTTTCATTTTTTTTTCAGCTTATAACTGGAACGTTTCTGTCGAATTTAAAACAAGAACGGTTAAAATATCTTATTCCTTTTTCCGTATTAATTTTTCCCTGATCATTTCAAACAGTTTTTTTGCTAGCGAGATTTGACAGCGAGAGTTTCTCCGGACAATCCCAGAATGCATTGTTGCTTCCTCGCAAGACGTGACGTAATATGCTTTCTTTCCCATCATGCATTTCTACGATCCGATTCCGTCCGGTGACGTCATTACATTAGAAAAATAAGCGGGAAAATCAATAATGTGTATCTTTTGTTTTGATTTTGTTTTCGAAACATTTTCGTGTCCTTGTGGGCATTTTTCCCCCATTTTGTTGAAATCCTGATTCCACGGGCAACGCAGTGCCCGTACTGCTAGTACCTAAATAAAAACGTTCTTTTTTTTTTATTACCCACGCTGACTCAAATGGGTGTAAAGCCAATAAATGGTCGACGGATAAACATTTATTTACTTAAATATATCAAAAAACAATATATTATTAAATTTTAATTCATATGAAACCATATCCTTTTTGGTGAGATGTTGAAACATTTTAAACGGAGATGCAGCTGTCGATACTAGAAAAACTAGTTTATTAAAATTTAAACATTCTTAATTAAAATGATGATGGTGCAGTTAATGTAACTGTAGATAGACACTTAATATTACTGGAGTCCGAAGCCATGGCCAAGCGCGAAGCACGCTTCTTACTTGGGACGGATTACATTGTGAAAAGAGGGCTTTAACAAACGCGTGGAGAGCTTAGATAGTTCGAAACGGGAAAATTCCCGAATTTGTGACTCTAGAAACAGTGCGAGTCTAAGTTAAAGTAGAAGTACCTTTATCACAGGATTGAAGTAGAAGTAAATCGTTTATAATCAAAACTTAGGGCCTTTAAAAAGAAATTAATTTTAAAAAGATTAAAATTTCAAAATCATTACATATATATATATATATATAAATTTAAAAATCTCCAGGTATTAAGATTATGTCAATAAAATAAATTAAAAGTTAAAGCAAAATATCAATGGAAAATACTGTCATTATATATTTAGTAAAATATTTCTAATACTTAAAACAAGACAATAGTCACTATTTCAGAGCATCACAGATGTGCCCATATAGAATGCTTGATTTAAAAAAATGGATGTTTTCAAACCTGTTTTTATATTTAAACAAATCGCTATTTTAAACCGGCATTCCCGATTCAGAAACAATTTGTCTGCCATTTTAATCCTATCTGTTTAAACATTAGTTCTACAAAACTTGTTTTAAATTCATTCCATTTCCTTTTATTCTTGCAATAATAGAATTCGGAAAAAATGTTTTAGAATGTTTGATTTAAAAAAAATGAATGTTTTCAAACTTCTTTTTATATTTAAACAAATCAATTACAATCCTCGAATGAAACTATTCTACATTTTACATAACTTTGATTAGATTGAATAAACATTTATTTTACCACAGAATTAAAATCATCAACTGTAATGTGATAATACATTAATAATCTTTTCACAATACGGAATGCTTTTCACTCTTTTCTGATTTTTCGAACGTATTCATTACCTTATTATTTCTCTTATTTACATTAGTTGATTGTCAAACAAAAGAGAATATCGAATATCTCGAATATTATAGAATTCATTTCATTTTTCTTTCAAAATCTAATAATACGTGGAATTTTTGCAAGCGACATACGAATTCAGACGAAAATGTTTTAACTAGTTTTTCTATTTTGAATTAAGACGTGTATTTCGAAAACAAACATTTACAAAAACAGAAAAGTCATTACTTAAATGTTTGCTCATCTCACCAAATCCTCATGCATATAGTGATAGAACATGAAAGAAATTTTAGAGCTTTTTTTATACATTTTTCATCAAGTATAGCGCGAATGCTGCTTTGAAACAAGAGACCTTATTCGAACACGAACAAGATAAAAAGAACAAAAATAACGATAGCGAAAAAGAAGTATTTACACGACTTCTAAAACAGACTTTTTAAAATCGTTTGGAATTTGTTTAGTTCGAAGAACATTCCAGGTATTTATTTTACGGCAGACGATAGAAAGAAAAAAATGGCGGGAACCGAAGATAAAATAAATAAAAATTGTAGAAAATGGAAATTCCAAGAGCCGTTATACGACTTCGAAGATCCAAAAAAAATGGAGATCTGAAAAAAAGGAGTAGAAGAGAGTTAAAAAATAAATAAATCAATGCGTGGAGACGTTATTTTATTTCTCTATTCACCATGGTATTGACTGAGGCGAACGGAGTTGTTTGCTTCCTGCTGCTCCATAAAGCTCGGCGGACAGCGTTGTATTAAAATAGAAGAGGGCAGGACGCATAAAAATATAAGAAGCATCTACAAGTTGTTGGAAATGAGTTTGTACGGAATTATTGGAGTTGGGAGTTGACTTTCGTCGCAAAAGAAGCTTTCACCGCAGACTATATTCGAAGGAAGAAGCCCGCCATTAAAAAGCTGCAGAACTGTTCAAAATGGCCTCCAGGTCTTAACAAGGGAAAGTATTGACGGGGAAATATTTTTCCGATGTCGTTTATTTAGTGTTTACTCTGTGCTCAAAAAGCGATAACTTACGGAAAGACTTCTGGCATGTTTCGCTTATGCTTTTAAAAACTGCGTAGTTCTTCGGGCAAAAAGAATGCTTCGAAACAAAGTTGTTAAGTAGTTTGACAAGTATATTTTCTTTAATTGTAGTCAGCACATTTTCGTTCTAGGCTTTTACATTTGAGTTAACTGACGTGTTTGGAACAGAGAATAATCATCAATATTCTCAAGTATTTCTGTAAGCTATATGAATAATATAAACGCATGAATAATATGCGCATTTTATAGCAGGATATGTAACAAGAGTTTCTTTAAATATAAATCAATATCAAGTACTTCTGTAAATATATGAGTTGCCACCTATTAACGTAAATTTTAACTTTTTTCCGATTTTCAAAAAGAACAAAACTTTCACTACATACTAGTGGCATTTTACTTTGCTTGGAGCCATAGAACAGGCTATAAGGCTTTCTGAATAAGCAAATTTTCTAATTACAACAACCCTGTACTACACAGAAACGAACTCGGCTGGCAGAACACAGAGAAAAATAGTCTCCCTTTCTTTACAATCGACCATTTTCTATCATCCATCAGCATATTAGCAGTAACGGATCTTTGAATCTCCTCGCTCAAACCCTGTTTTCAGCAGAATTCTTTGTCTTTAGATCTTTCATTATTTCATATGTTACTCGAATGAACTAACGCATTAATTACGATGGTAACTAACGCATGAAATAATTTGTGTTATACGAAATTTTGACGGATTTAATGAACTGTTTATGTAATAAATATTCGAAATTTGTAAAGATTTTTAGGATATCTCGTATGAAAGCAATTTATGACACGTAAAATTCAACTCCTTCATCCTATCTATAGCAAAAAATACTGTTTCAAATGCATTGTTCTATGCAGAGACGAACTCAGCTGGCAGAACACAGAGAAAAATAGTCTCCCTTTCTTTACAATCGACCATTTTCTATCATCCATCAGCATATTAGCAGTAATGGATCTTTGAATCTCCTCGCTCAAACCCTGTTTTCAGCAGAATTCTTTGTCTTTCGATCTTTCATTATTTCATATGTTACTCGAATGAACTAACGCATTAATTACGATGTTAAGTAACGCATGAAATAATTTGTGTTATACGAAATTTTGACGAATTTAATGAACTGTTTATGTAATAAATATTCAAAATTTTTAAAGATTTTTAGGATATCTCGTATGAAAGCAATTTATGACACGTAAAATTCAACTCCTTCATCCTATCTATAGCAAAAAATACTGTTTCAAATGCATTGTTCTATGCAGAGACGAACTCAGCTGGCAGAACACAGAGAAAAACAGTTTATCTTTCTTCACAATTTACCATTTTCTATCATCCATCAGCATATTAGCAGCAATGGATCTGGGAGTCTCCTCGCTCTAACTGTGTTTTCATCAGAATTCCATCAATGTATTTAGATCCTTATTATTTCATAAGTTACTCAACTTAATTAAAATGGTAACTAATGCATGAAATAATTTGTGTTATACGAAATTTTGACGAATTTAATGAACTGTTTATGTAATAAATACTCAAAATTTGTAAAGATTTTTAGGATATATTGTATTAAAGCAATTTATTCCACGTAAAATTCAACGCCTTTATCCTATCTATACCAAAAATACCGTTTCAGCTGTATTGTTCTATGCAGAGACGAACTCAGCTGGCAGAACACAGAGAAAAACAGTCTCCCTTTCTTCACAATCGACCATTTTCTATCATCAATCAGCACATTAGTCAGAACTACTCCATCATGATGATAATTAGAAAAGGAGAATGATTCTGCAAATTGTGCACTTTTTCTACCTCTCCCTTTATGAACAGCAACTATTACAAAAGAAAAATCTCTCCCGTGAGGCCAAAAATCGCTGGGTGCACCCCTAGGGAAATTCGATCACCCCACACGATAGCCCGTGGGGTGAGGAACTGCTCGGTTTTTTCAGACGAGCAGCCGATATTTGCAAAGGAGGCCGACACATATGAAAGGGGGGGACTGCATGAATTCGGCATATCAATAAGCCAATGGTGGATGTCGCTTTTGATTAAAATTCTATAATAGCAGATCCAATCTCTCTTTTCTCTTCCCTTCTTTTCGGCTTCTGAATCACCGAAAGAAAATAATTAGTGCGATGATCGTTCTGTGATTCAGCTCTAAAAATTACTCTTATCCCCACATCTTTTAGGCTTCAAAGGGAAAAATCGGTAGTGTTTTCAACTGAATCGTTCAGAAATCGCGTGAGTCAATAATATCAGAATGCTGGAAGCTTTAAGGGAACATACGACTCTTAAACCTCGAAAAAATGGTGGAAAACTGTTAAATTCGATACCTTATATCTCTGAAACAATACAATCACAAACTCATTTTTTCTTCTAGGAACACATCTGTTCTTTCACTTATTGTACACACATTTTCAAACCTTCATATTGGTTTGTATTTATTCGAGAGAGTAATAAATATGGGTATAATTTTCGGAGAAAAAATGAGATAGTCACCTTGCGCGCATGGTTACGGATAAAATATTTGTCGAAACACAATATTTTGGGTATCTAAGTAATCCAAACAGTCTGTTTAAGAAAGTGAACCACAATTTATTAACATTTAAATTTAATTTCTATTTTACATACCAATTTAAAATAAAAATGTTAAAAATAGTTAAAACTTCTTTGGAGGAATATGTACAAAAATGTAGTTCAATTTGTAAAACATAGCACAATACATATTCGGTAAAAATTTTATGTAAAAAAATTCAACAGTTCTTGAGATATCGTGCGCGCAATATAAAAAAAGCCCCACACATTTTGAGATATAGCGCTTTAAAGATATTTCCATTTTCAATGTTTATGTTGAACAGCTGATACATTTTCCTTCATAACTTTCATAGTTATGTGACTTTTTTAACTCGGATTGTTTTAAATTGTTCAGAAAGGACAGGGGAATAATATGTTTTGTTTTCATAAAAATCGAAAATTTTCGAGGTTTAACAATCGTATGTCCCCTTAAACCTCGAAAAGTTTTGATTTTAATAAAATATATATATTATTCCCCTATGTTTTTTGAACAATTTAAAACAATCCGCGTTAAAAAAATTCCGATAATTATGAAAGTTATGAAGGAAAATGTATCAGCTGTTCAACGGAAACATTGAATATGGCCATATCTTTAAAGCGCTATATCTCAAAATGTGTGTTTTTTTTATATTGCGTGAACAATATCTCAAGAACTATCGAATATTTTTACATGAAAGTTTTACCGAATATGTATCGTGCTATGTTCTACAAATTGAACCACAATTTTTGTATATATTTTCTCTAAAGAAGTTTTTTTCAGGGTAAGAAAAGCTGGAATTTTAACTTTTTTAACATTTTATTTTCAATTGGTTTATAAAACAGAAATTAATTTTAGATGTTAATAAAATTGTGGTTCGGTTTCTTAAACAGACTGTTTGAATTACTTAGATACCAAAAATATTGTGTTTATACCAATATTTTATTCGTAATCATACACGCAGGGTGCCTATCTCATTTTTTCTCCAAGATTTATACCCATCTTTATTACTCTCTCAAATAAATACAGACCAATATAAAGGTTTGAAAATGTGTGTACTATAAGAGAAAGAACAGATATTTTTCTTGAAAAGAGTGAGTTTGTGAATTGCATTGTATGAGAGATATAATGTATCGAATTTGACAGTCCCCCACCCCCATTTTTTCGAGGTTTAAGAGTCGTATGTGCCCTTAAAAAAACTAATAGATTTTTAAAATCAAAGATTAAAATTTGTTTCTTAACTAGTAGATTTTATTTACCTATAATGTAACTTCATTTCACTCCTGTTATTTCTTCACTCTTAACGCAAATGCCCCGTTAGAATGTGAAAACAGAATGACCGCAATTTTGGAAGAAAAAAACTGAACGTGCCTGCAATAAAGGATTCAATTCGACTCTCTCGTATACTTCTTCATAATGACGTCACTTGTAACGTGTAACGTTCACAGACAGACAGACACCTACACTATTAAAATATGTAGGTATCTCCGGCTATCTTCTCCCGAATCACTGAATGCAGAGACGCGCTGAAACTGACAAAGATGGGAGATAATCCAAGGAATTCATTTTGACCATTTAAATAATAATTAGTTAAAAAGATAAGACAATTTTCTTTTTTTCTCTATTAATAATCTTTCCCATTCGCTAACTTGCATTTTTTTATTTATTTAACGGAAGCTGGGTTGCATAAATGGGTTTTTTCTTTTATACCAATCTTTCGTGTTTTGATTTATAAACATTGGCAAAAATCGTTTTTTTTTTGTCTTACGGTGTTTTATTTTGTAACGTTACTGTTATATAAGGTCATGTGCTGCCATCTATCGAGGAGAGACAATTTTCTTTTCCCCCCTTTTATTAATCTTTCCCATCCGGTGTTCTTACATTTTTTTATTTATTTAACGTAAGTTGGGTTTGTATAAAAGGTTTTATTTTTCCTTTTTAGCGAGGTTCCGTGTTTTGATTTATAAAGATCGGAAAATTATTTTCTTGCATATTTTGTTTTGTTTTGTTTTACGCTGTTTAACTTCGTAACTTTTGTTGGGGAAAGTAAGTGACAATATTTGTTGAAAAAACGGAGAAGGAAATATGAAAAAATAAGGGTCCCGAGGCCTCACGTGACCTCACTTCTCTCCGCCAGGAAATATCGCATTATTCGAGATAGCACGTGCAACGTCGGGCCATGCAGCTAGTAATGCTAAAATGTAGTAATGCTTTCACTGCGCATGCTCCTATATTAATTCTTCTACTTTATTATTAGATAAATTTGTATGGAAGGCAATAATTAAAGTCTGTCAGTTCCTTTTAGGAAATATTTCTCAAAAAGCAGCCATACTTTTCACAACAGAAAGAAAAGATAGAGAAAAGAATTGTTTGGAAAACATTTCTGCAGAAAAAGGGAATGCGGAAAAATGATGTCGGACATGACACAGCCAGACAGCGTAAGAAGATGGGGGGAAAAAAAGAGAGAGAGATTGCGCAGAAGTTGTTTTCATTGCTACGAATAAATGCACTGTAGATCGAAATGGATGAGAAATATGAAAGGTTCGAAAATATTTAGGCACAGGACTGCGGAATACTTCGCATTCGAAATCAAATTCTTGACTTTCTACGGCAAAGTTCTATTCTATACCTTCCATTCAGTTCGGACCAACCTATCCAGAATTTGAATAAACTATTATATGAAAAATTAGAACCATAATTTAGAAGTAAGACAACAAATTAATTCCAAAATTCTAAAAAGTACTTTTTTCGCTCAAATCAACAGAATTTAAAGAATCTGCAATAACCGTACGTCTTATATAAAAGCTAAAGATAATTTAATTAATAAGTAACGGTCCAACGGTTTTTCAAAAAATTACTCCAACTATGAAACTTTAATTAAAAAGGGGCTTGTCACTTTGTAATTACTTTAGTTTTTCTCAATAGATGGAGTTAAGTTCTTTTTCATCCAGGTCAGTATTTCTTTGTTGTTTTGTATATATTTAGACGCCATTTTTCGAATCAGTAGCGTTGGCGTTCGTGATGTTGTTCTCCGGAGAAAAAGTTAAGATTTTTTGTTTTTACTTTTTTCTGCTTTTTGTTATAAAGGCATATTGAAGTATTTTGAGGAAAGTGTTTTCCCTCTTCTTTCAGTTTTGGGATATTTCAGGTCACAGAGGAAACAAATTCTTTGACTTTTTTCAATTCGGTTTCTCTTCAGAAAATTATCCTAATTTCTACTGAATTTTAGAATCCCGGCAGGAGTGACCTTTGAGAATGTTCTCTGCCGGATTCTTCTTATTATTAGTATTTGTTTTTCGTTTCTATTACCGTCTTGATTTTGCCCTATGATAGGATTTTAATTCAGTTGGTTAATTTTTGTATTATTGTCACTGCATTCCTGGAAGCTGCTACGCATGCGCGTACCAGATGCATTGTGTGTGTTTTTTGTTATTCTTGTTCTTCTAGTTTCAGTTATTTTTTCCGATTCTAGTACATAACAAATTAGAATTTCATTAGCTGGGTCTTACTCCCGAGGGTTTCACTTTGCGGCATAATGTTATGGCAGTCGCTAGCATAGTGTTTCTGACTCAAGACCAGCTACAATGAATGAGTTGCGAGCAGATACTGAAAGGGGATGTGTCCATAATACCAAATGATGTTAATAGTGGCGTTCACAATCCCATTGGTTGGTTTTAATAGCAGTGCCTTAACTGTAACGGCCAGTATTTGACCATTTTCAGAGGGGCCGCGGTGGTCTAGTGGTAAGATCTTGACTTATGTTCCGGATTTGAAGCCCGATGCCACTAAAGATCCGTCGTGTATTGGGCCTGTTGCACGATAAATCATACGTGGAGGCCAAACATGCTCCCACTGATGTGGCGCGGCACTTTGGAGATGGAGGTGCCGTTCTCGTCATGTGACCGCGGTTCAAAATTACGAGGTCCGTCCCGGATTTTTTATGCGGTTGTTATTAATTATAACCGGTTATTCTACATAATAACCTATTGTCTTAATATAAGAAGGAGATGAAAAAAGAAAATGCTGAATATTTTATTTTCATTGTATAAGCAGAATACTGTACTTCGATAACTTCGATAGAGGTTTCGAAGTTTTTTGTAAACAAAATTAGAACTCGCTTATAATATAAGAATGGTAAGTCTTAATATAAGAAAGAAATAAAAATAAAATGCTGAATATTTGATTTTCATTGTATAAGCAGAATACCGTACGTCGATAACTGCGATAGAGGTTTGGATGTTTAGAACTCGCTCATAATATAAGAATGGTAAGTCTTAATATAAGAAAGAGATAAAAAGAAATTGGTGAATATTTGATTTTCATTGTATAAGCATAATACCGTACGTGGATAACTCCGATAGAGCTTTCCATGTTTAGAACTCGCTCATAATATAAGAATGGTAAGTCTTAATATAAGAAAGAGATAAAAAGATATTGGTGAATATTTGATTTTCATTGTATAAGCAGAATACCGTACGTGGATAACTGCGATAGAGGTTTGGATGTTTAGAACTCGCTCATAATATAAGAATGGTAAGTCTTAATATAAGAAAGAGATAAAAAGAAATTGGTGAATATTTGA
>BGPR01047326.1:0-11820 GCA_013235015.1 Araneus ventricosus | reverse complement strand
GTTGCCACAAGATGCACAAAAGCGCCATCTGGGAAGAATCCGTAACAAACAGCAAGCATTTGTCGGTAAGCTGCATGTGATATTGAAGTTTATTCAGTTTCAGCCTGAGGTTCCATGGTGTAATGGTTAGCACTCTGGACTTTGAATCCAGCGATCCGAGTTCAAATCTCGGTGGAACCTGCTTCTTTTATAAATAGATAATAACTCTTGTTTTTAATGAAGCCTTTTCTTCAAATTCCTGCGCAAATATATTTACCGAGTGAAAAAAAATTCGTAATTCTTTCAGCGACATATCTTTTGACTCAAACAACATAAAATACAATTCTATACGTCATTTAGAGCATTTTTTCCGATTGGATTTAGGTTTTAGTTATATTAACGTCCCATTTTGAAGAAACACGAGGGCTATTTTGGACGGACCTCGTAATTTTGAACCTTGGTCAGATGACGAGGACGACACCTGAGCTGGTACCCATCTCCAAACTTCCAAGCCACACCAACGGGAGGACGTTTGGCCAGTACGTATGATTTCACGTGGCCCCGTGCGTGGTAGATTTTCAGTGGAATCGGGTTTGGAACCTGGAGCCCTCCGACCCCGACCTTACGACTAGGCCACCGCGGCTCTTTTTCCGATTGGAAGTTTATGTCTATCTCTAACGATCTAAAAATTAGATATTGGGACACGATTAAAGTAGAAACCCTGTATATTACAACTGAATGATTACAACTCCTATAATCTGGAAAACTGCCGATCATAGATATTCGACGTAACATCAAGTTGATTCAAAATATTAATTTAAAGTACGAACATTATTGTATAAACGCAAATTTCCAACGAATAAACTAAGAGGATATTTTTTTAATTTAAAAATTAATTTATACTTCACTACATCATTTCACAATGTTATTTATTTTTTCAGGTCCGTAACTTTAAAGAAGTTATTCATTTGAGCTTGATTTTTCCCGCGGAGGGGGGGGGGAAGGTTAATGTTCTGGTAATTGTAGCAATTATACAGGGTGAATCAAAAGTCCGGAAAAATTTTAAAAATCAATAATTCGCAAATGAATGAAAGTAAAAAAGGATGGAAAGGAAGGCAGACTTCTTGTCTTATGAAACTGGAATTTCCTGGTAGAAAAGATTATAATTGAAAAAAACAGATGGTTCTACAGTTTATGGAATGATGCGTTCCGTAGGATAATGCTACTTGCACACACACCGATTCGTGTCGATCGACATTATGTAGGATTTGCATCTGAAAAGAAAGGGGAGAAGCCACAAAAAGTTGACCAACAGAAGTCGGTGCTTGTGCAAGGGACAGTAGAATTACCTGTGCCACAGGAAAAGCCGGCAAGAAGTTGGAGCATGTGCAAGGGGCAGTATGATTACATGTGACACTGGTATCATCGGCAGCTGACGGTGTCGGCGAAAGACAGTGGCAACAGACGACAACAGTTCGAAATTTTGCCGTTGTCGGTACATGTGCTGTGCAAGCTCCTATTCGTTTCTTAATGCCACTAAAGGAATGCGGTCGACCGATTTTATGTCAACGGACAAAAATAGGTGTATGTGCAAGTAGCATTAGACATTGGTCCAAGTAATGGCTCAAAAATGTTCATTATGTCGAACTCTATTCAGCAGCTCAGCTGTCAGGCTAGAAACAACACTTATCGCAGCATTAAGCACTATTGCTCATGGTATGACAGAGCTTGAAAAAATGTGTGATTACTCTTTTGACGTTGAATATTTGTAAGACACTATTCCTACCTATGTCTTATGTAAACGAATCGCTCCACCAGTAGTAGAATAATCAGGTGTTATAAATGAAAATTTTACTATCAATAAAGTCTGGTTTTTTGACTAAAAAGAACTCCGGGTTTATTTTCATCCTATGCATTAAATGGCATTTTTCAATCTTCATTCATTTGAGAACAGGGATATACCGAGGGCGTGGTGAAATTGCCCCCCACCAAAGGCGCAGACAGAGGGAAGGCTCAAAAACTATCATTTAAAAACTAAGGTTTAAAAGTTATATTAGTGCGATCTGCTTTGTAAATAAAAAGAATTCAAGAATAAGGATTCTGAGGCTGATTAAATATTACGGGATTTGCTAGTTTCTGCGTGCTAGTTGGCTGGTGATGGGCCAGACGAGGAAAGTTTTTACTACTTAATTATTTAAAATTTGCAATATCAACATAAAAAAAATTAAAGGACGGTAGCTTTTACGGGGGAGGGGGAAATCATAGAGGTGATGAAAAATTAACAAAAATGTAGCACGTAGTGGGGAGGGGGTGTAGAGTTGGCAATTATGGCAGGGGCGTAGGATCGCCTCGGTATGGTCATGTTTGCGAATTATTGATTCTTGAAATTGCTCCGGACATCTCTATAATTCTGCATTTTCCTTTGCTAACAAATGAAAGTTCAGTATGATGAACAAGATAATTTGAAGAAGGCAGTGACTTTTCGCTTGGCCCTATTAGTATTACATTAGAACTCAAAGTATGCCTGCAGTTGTTAACGACGTGGAACTGTTAGCAGGAAGAGAAAGTTTCATCGGATGTAATATATGCTAGTAAGTTGTCCAGATTTTTAATAAATTGTCTCTAAAATCTTTGCTAAGAGGATCTACCCACAAACCTTTATGTAAATATTATTTTTAACAAATATAATTTTAGTCAATATTGTTTTGCTTAATGAAAATTGTTCAAAACAGACTGAACTGTTCTGTATCATGTGACTTTTAATCAAAAAGTGAACTTGCTCTAACAGAGGACATTTCATGCAGGTTACGTCAGAATCAGAACAAACTCTTGTTAATTTAATACGCACTTTCTTTTCAAATTCTTTGTTGCTTGTGTTCTGTGTAGTGATGTAATGTATGTGTTTGTGTGTGTGTATAATAATGCTATACATCTGTTTTATTAATAAAGTTACTGTCGAGTCTTCTTCAATTGTGACTGAAAATCATTCTGATAGAATACAAAAGTTTTATTCCAGCTTCATTTGGATAGAATGCGCCTACTCTCACCCGGTCAACAAAAAAGGTAGGTCAATTTTGAGGCTCAATTTAGTTTGATATTTTGAATAACCTACCAATTTTTTAAGAATCAAGTTAGATTTTTTAATGTTTTTAATGACTGATATTATTAATAATATTTCTCAGTCTACACACCATTTAGGCTATCAATGCTCAAACATAATTCTGCTTTTGGTCTTAATATCATCCATATGATTTAATCTATGAATTCACTCCTCATTCTGTTACACACCAGGTGTGTTTAAATTTTTGTTCACATGGATTTGATTGAAAGTGGGGAAAAAAATTCGAAATTTCATCAAAAATTGGACCATTTCTCACTTGAGTGAGAACCTGCAGATTAACTCAAAAGGGAGTTTGCCGTTTTGTTTTTAAAAAAACATAAAATTTCAAGAATACACAGAGATCTCGAATGAGAACGACATGCGCATGCTCCTGAAGCATTCCACTGAAAATGCACGATGCTTTCTTTCACCCTGCATTTCATTTAAAAGTGGGTATGAACGAATGCCAAAACACTAAGTTAAAGATTAACGAGACTGGTTGAAGATTAGGAGAATACTGAACAAATGATCATGATTTGCAAAAACCTAAATGTGACCGTCCACGAAAAACTCTTGAATTATTACCTTGAATTGGAAAAAAGAAGAAAAGTAAAGCAATGCGAAGTCAAATAAAATGCTTCTGCAAAAGAAAGAACAAGTTTCACCATTTAATAATGCATGACAAATTGCGACATCATTGATAAGATAAATAATTCAACTTCTCAAACACGAGTCCTGAAATCTACTCTTCCAGCCGCCCTTAGAGCAAAGCTTCTTAAGTAGAAATCAAATCTGAAGTATTTCGATGTCATCCCCTTCTTGGAATTTCGCCGAAGTTCGAACTCTAAGCGGCTCAACAAGAGAGTTAAAAACATCAGTATTTACGTGTACTGCAAACACATGCCTGAAGATTTTACAAAGTTCTGTGTGTGCAAATGTCACTTTCATCAACTTAATCCTCTTATCACAGATACATTGATAACTGTTTCGAAAATGTAGGGAGAACGGCGAAGCAACCTCGTCAAATGTACTTTGCTTTTAGAAGATCGAATTTCGAAGTAAGAGCTTCGGATTTTCATATTTAATAGGAACCTGAAGACGTTATTCTCGTGTCACAAAGACTCTGAGGAGAGAAGTAATATCGCTTCATCGAAAAAGGATTTTTCAATCTGTAGCGTCGAAATAAATGGAAATTTTCGCCTAGGGCAAGAATGATTTCTTTCATCACGGCGTGGTTATCAAGTCTGTCGAATAATGGAGATGCGATGATAGGAGATTCTAAGTTACGTTGTTGAGTTCTTATAAATTTGAATATCTAATTTAAATTCACGTACAAGGCAATCTTGGAATATGGAAGAATGAGTGGGTGTTTCTGCAATTATCTTAATGAAGTTCAATCTAATAAAAGTATAAATATTTTATTGTTATTGCTTTTCTTTCTAAAAGTATAGTAGGTATATATAGATTCCTTATATTAATACTACCTCCTGTGCTATTAATGATTGTTTGTTTATTTTTATTTTCATTTTTTTTTTATTTCTCAAGCCTTAGGTTTATGCTTTGTTCCCATGTAACTATTAACATCAACACAGCCAATGAAATGTTTTCTTTACATTTGTGCTTCCTAGGCTCTAGGAAGCACAAATAGAATCAAATCTCTAGAAAAAGAAGGTTTTGTAGAGTATTTTTTTGCGATCCTTAATAAAGGTGACCCAATCTACCGCTCGGTAACCATAATGGATACAGGCACAGGTGTATGAGACGGTTTTCTACTGCAGTGTTTCTTAACCATTATTTCCTTCCGTGCCCCTTGATTAGTCTTTTCATTTTTGCGTACCCTTTACGGGGTCGTCCATAAATGATGTCACACTTTTTTTCAATATTTTTGACCCCCTCCCCCCCTTTGTCACAAAGCGTCACACTTCACCGTACCCCATTCCCCCCTTGTCACATGCCACGCTATATTACATAAAAATACACTTGCAGTTCAGAAACCAAGCACTACGTTATAGATCATATATCAAATTTTATTTTTAAACTTTAACTATGTGTTTTAATGATATTTGTGAGCATAGCAATAATAATGATTATATGTGTACTTATTTTGTATGAAATAAGATTAAGGTTTACAACAAAAAACCTAATTAATATACAATAGTAATAAAATATTGATATAAAACAGCAGTTGAAAACAGTACTATTTTGGAGTGTGATATATTTTGCTTTAAATCTTGTCTTTACTTTTATGAACACAATATAATCTTAAACAGATTGAATTTAAAAAACTGCCTCAATAAGATCAACAATGTTTGTGCCACTACTAGTTCTACCACTCGCCCAGGTGGGGCGTCGTATCTTTTGTTGAACATTTCAAGGGTGTGATAGGGGGAAGTTTTCCTCTAATGGTGAAGAATTTCTGCTACTACCAATATTCTCAGAACCTGCACTGAATGCATTTTTTGAAAAGAAAGGAATATAAGAGAAAAAAATATCACATGAAAGTTGTTTTAGCCTCGATTTAAAAAAATACCTCCAAATTCTGGTAATTTCAAAATAACTTCAAAATTTCATCTGCTGATTTTAAATGTTTTTATTTTAACCAAAATATGTGATGTCACATTTCTCGTTACCCCCTCCCTCCCTTCTGACAAACTGTCACAATTTCACGAACCCCCTCCCACCCTCCAAGCGTGACATCATTTGTCGACGGCCCCTACTGCCATACCCTCCAAACCTCCCTTCTAGCAAAGACGTTTTTATTAATAACGTTAAGGGCTAAGGCTAGCGTGAGTGAAACGACTCGAACTAATTGTATCACATTTGTGGGATTTGTTTTTGATTTTACATTTTATTCCAATTTTTACAATAGTATTAGTTGCACTTCTAAAGAATCAAAATAGCGATGAAATTATTTCGCATCTAATTATGATGAAAGCCAACAATTACTCATTGTGATAATTAGCTATTCAAATGGAAGATGTTTCCAGTGAAATCTTTGAATTTGTTTCATGGAGCTGAGTTTTACAAAATTAGATTCAAATGAAGACAAATGTAAATCATGTCTGGATCTCAATCACACTTGTATACTTGTTGATATTATACTTACTTGAAATATTTGTTATTAATGTATGCTCAAGACGAGTAGGTTGCTTCCACAAGTTTTGTGTTAAACGGAAGGCATTAAATGAATCGATTGATGTTAAAAGGGGGCTTCTGACAATGAGCAGACAACTGCTATATTGATGTCAAAAGGGCTCTTCTGCGAAGAAGCCTTCTTCTAACATCACATGGAAACTTTGATGCTGTATCGAAACATGGCTGTGAATGGTAATAGTCCCATTGTTACACCAAAGATTCATTCACCTTCATGAAATTAAAAACTAAAATAAAAATGTAATAACTGCCGAGAATGCAGAAGCCCTCTCTTTATTCGATATTTTATTATATTAATACTGAGTTCTTGGTTCTCTTCTTTCATTGCACTTTTCACACGAATTTATAGAAACAAAATTCAAAATTCTGTAACTTTTTAAATATTTTAATCCTTTATGATTTAAGTTTTCCTCCATCACCAACATTGCTTTCGTGTACCCCTCACTGGACTACCGCTTACCCCCAGGGGTATGAGTACCACAGGTTGGGAACCTCTGTTCTACAGTAATACTACATATTGCAATAGTTTTCACGACACGAGTTCTGGAATTATAGCTTCGTTGAATTGTATATTCCTCTGGCTAAATCGATAAAACCCTTCTCAAAAGTTTAGATGTGTTGGCAACTCATTTCAAAATTCAAGCTAAATTTCAGCTTTAAATAATAGGCTAAAATGAAGTTAGAACAGGTTAATGTAACAATAAAAAATCTGAGCAAGTTAATTCCCATTGTGTTTATTGGTATTTAAACAAGTATATACAATATTTACACTTGATGTTTTCCAGTCAGGAAGCCCATCGAGAATTGATCCACTTTCGAAAAGGGCTTCCGACACTTGGGACATTTATCCATCCTTTCAATTATATTTTTTTTATATTGTTGTTTGTATTTATTATTTCTTTTAACCAACCTTCATTACTTTTATTTAATTTTAAAAAGGGAATCGTTCAATATCTGATTTAGTTGTTTAATATGCTTATTCCGCAAGTCTCTTGTTGTACATACGTGGCTCACGAAGTTCAGTAAATCTATACATTATTTTTGTTGCCAACTCCCTTTTTTCCACTAATAGAAAGTCTACAGTGATTAATAAGTTATCAGCGGACAGTATTCCTTACAGACTTCTGACAAAGCACACTCAGTTTCCGCTAAACACATTGTCTGTTTAAAATTTAAGTTAAAAGAAAAATTAAAACATCATCAAAATCATAATGATAATATATGGTGATTCATATCACAAAAATTTTCACTTTTTGTTTTTCAACTAATATGAAGCCTACAACAATGAATAAAGTGTCAGTGGATAAGACTTTTTTACCGTTTTCTTACATAGCATACTTCTTAAAAACATTGTTTGTTTAAAATTTAAGTTAAAAGAAAAATTATGACGACGATGTGCGACTGTTTCGCACGGATTTGCTGGTTCTATATATTACTTCTTTTGACAACATCTATTTTTCAACTGATACAAAGCCTACAGCGATGAAAAAAATCTCATTGAATCGGATTTCTTGCCTACTTCTGACATACAGTCACCGGACAAAAAATTAGTCGCCCTAGTGCGCATTATGGCCCGTAATTGCTTACTTTACTCTTTTGAACCCCGTTGAGTTTGAAATTGAAAATTGTTTCTTGAGTCTTCCGCTCTTTTGTAGAAAAGGATCCGAAACTCCCCTGGACAATTTCCTGTTTCCGCCATTTATGACTCTGTGACAATAAGCGTGCAACGGACCTCCCAAATTTTACTATCCTGGCGCGACAGATTGTCTGTCCTGCACAAAGACCCTCGTTTTGAACCCTGTCAAAATTGACTAATTATCCTTTGGGGGTGTTAGGGAAAAACCGACACTTTCCTTTCTGCGAAAACCTCGGTGTCCAATCTGATGTGTCAAAGGTTCCCAATTGGCTAACTGCAAGTCTTTGGAGCGTACACAAGGGGTTGCTGGACTGTGTGGCGAGTCTCTGAGGACAGTTTGGCGTCTTGGCGCAATTAAATTAATTTTGATTCTATGCCATGCCAATGGAAAAGCTTGACCTTTGGCTCAGGAAGTGAGCGATGAAGGAAAGGCTTGGTAGGCCATCTTATTTTTGTATAAGAGGGAGGTGAAAAATTGAAAAAAAGAGGAAAAAAAGGGAGACAAGTGGTGGAGAGAACTTTCTTTTCCAAGCAAATTTTTAGATGGTGGGAATGGCAACATCTAAAGGAAGATAAGCGGGCTTTTGATTTCGTAAGGCGGCGATAGCTGAGGAGGTGATTACGAGCAAAGGAAAAACTTTGAAAGTGCGTGCTTGACGGAGATGATACGCTAAGCAATGGGAAGCTGTTACCTATTGGGACGAGTCGTGGTTATCAACGGCTGAAGGCGAATACAGACGCCAAGACTGCGAGTATGGTTCACCGAACGTGGAGGTGCTCCAAATTATCGGCGGCAATTTAGGCTATGCAACTGAGAGCGAACAAGCGCTGCGCCTGCTGATTCTGGAGAGGCAGATGACTATGCACCAGCGACGACTTTGATCCGTTTGCAGGACAACCATCATGATGTCGGACCTATTTTGAGGGGCAGGAACCCAGCAACGTGCTGTCAGACTGTTTAGAGCCACCCGGTACTGATTCATCAGAATGCCTAGGACTGGAAAGATGTTCGTGAGAGGATAGACGTACAGTGGTCTGAACTATAGAATCTACGCCCTCTGAGACTCCCACCCTGGCTGCTAACTTGCTTGTGCGTGTCCCTGGGTCAAGCCCAAACGTCCAACATGTGCTATAAAGCTAAGTGATCTTTTTTGTATTTGTTTTGGTATTGTTAAACTTCGTTTAAGGTAGATGTAAATTGGTTTCGGCCTTAATGATAAAATGTAAAGTGATGTGCAGATATCATGAATATGAAAAATACTGATATAATGGGAGAGCAGATTAAATATTTGTTTTTGTAAAAATCATGTTAAAACATTAAAGTGCAAAGTTTGGGGAGTAATGTATAATTAGAAAGATATTGAAATGATAATAGAGGAGATTAGGTTTTTGTCATTGTAGGTGTCAATGTCCAATTTAAATGTAAAAAGTTAGGAGTTGTTACTAGTATAAGAAGTAGAAATAAAAAAAAATGCTAGTAGAGATTGTGTATCAATTTAATTGATAACATTTCTTGCTTCAGCGAATGATCCGCATGCTTTATTGTATTTTCTGTGTTCCATTAACTCGCTCACGTGTCAACATATGTATTAAGTGGCTATTTTGTTCAATGCATTGCTTGTATCATGTTTTACACTCGCTAGGGGGCCCCTACACCAAACAGCCTGTAATGTGATTTTTGATCCATCAAATTTGTGTGTATTAATCCACATTTTCAGTATAAGTGCTCCCTTGTAACATGTCATGGTCCACAAAATACCTTTATTTTAAAATTCTTAAATAAACTGCAGTTAATTTATCATTACAGTTTCTGTCATTTGTTCATGTTTATATTTTATTCCACACTATATCCTAACAGATTATCCAGGTCTGGTGCTACCTTTTAAATTATGTCTGTGTAATGTTTACCTGGGGTCATTGATCAAATATTTTGAACACAACGCAGTTTACTAAATTTTCTTAGATCTAATCATATTTAGATTGATAATTGATTGTTTGTAATAAAGTAAAATCTAAAATAAATTTACACAACACAGTCAACATTTGTATGATGAGTATGATCTTGCAACCCCTATTTTTCAAGATGACAACCACACAGTTCATCGGGTTGGAAGAATATGTGACTGGTTTGATGAATACTCACACGCCCTATTGCATCTTGATTGGCCGGCAAAATCACCTGACCTCATAAAAAAATCTGTGGGACATTTTGGAACAGCGGGTAAAACGCTGAAATCAGCATCCCCGCAATTTGTTGGATTTGCGCGATCAAATCCTCAGCGAGTAGCTTAAACTGCATGCAACATACCTGCAAAATCTTGTGGACTCTCTTTCTAACCGAATCCAGGCAGTTATCAAGTCCAGTGGCGGAGTTATACGGTATTAAATGATGCTTTTCATGATTTCTCTAGGGGTGACTAATTTTTTGTCCGGTGAGTGTAGTATACTCAGTTTACATTAAAACACTTTGTTTAAAATTTAAGTTAAAAAATTACATCATGAACATTGTGATGAAACGATAAGCAAGTCTAAGGATTCGAGCGCGCATCGCCAAGGCTTGCTTTCTCAATGTTATAAGTAGGCACGTTTTTCGTCCAATGAGAACTTCCGTTCGTGTGAGTTGAACTTGAGAATTACATAATCCATGCTGTCTCTTTATATTATTTTGTTAACGACTGTTAATAATAGACATTACGGAAGCGGAACTTCCTCGAAGCTTTTTTTCTATGCACTTATAAAAATCATTTAACTTATGTAGCCTTTTCAAGAATCACTAAATCTAACAATATTTTTTTTTATCAGTTATCGAAAATTTCAATATGATTGTGATTGTTCGATGCATCGGAATTCAAATGCAGAAGCGTTTAAAACTAACAAAAACGGAAAATAACGCCTTCCAAACTAAAAAACAGAGGGATCTGACCCAGTTTATTGCAAATAACCTTTATAAATTAAATACAAGTTACGTTATCTTGACGTATCTTACATTTACATATCAAAAATTCTTTCAGCCAATGACAGAAGACATGATTTTGACATCTCTTTCATTTCCATACGAAGCAATCTTTTAACCAAAAACAGAAATCAGACGTCATCTTGACGTCTTGCTCATTTGCATAAGTAGATCGAAAACACAACTGCATTTTCCAACAAACTGCTTTTTGAGATCAGATATTGTATACAAAGATGTATAGTAAATTGTAAATGCACTCTCATAAGTAAAGTGTCTTCGCCATTTTGTATAAAAGCTTCGCCGAGTATTTGATTTCATCAACTCAATCAAAGACTAAATCATTTTTTTGATGGGATTGAATGTGGGAAAGTTTCGACGAGATTACTGGTAAATAAATATAGAGTCAATTAATGCTCAGATGTTCTCAACAATTTAATTTTGACTTCCCCTGTGCATCTTCATGAATAAAAATAATGGCATCACACAAAAGCGTAAGATCACGTGCAGTTAGTTACAAGTTGTTACGTTTGCCATGTGAGCGAGGTCACGTGAATCAATTCCAATCTTGTTGCCATGTTTTATATAAAAAGATTTCACCCAAAATGAATTTTTAACAAATGATTTGGATAAATACATCCCGATTATTGATATTTTTCATAAAATGAACTTAGCAAAAGGTTTGATTTTAGAGTTATGAGTTAATTACCTTAGTTTTTTTCCTTTGGTAATTAACGAAAGTTTTAAGGTTATCTTTCATTCCAGGAGAAGTATTTAAATCCCTTGGTTATATTTTTTAGAACCAAGTTCAACAATAAAACAAAATAATTTGCATTCAAAAAAATTCCTTTTCGGCAAGCTTGAAGGCAAAGGTAGATTCCTTTACGCTAATGTTACAAAAGTAATGAGATATTACATATTGATCAATACAGACATAGCCAATGACTTTAATGTTTCTACACATTGCAATATTTACGCTGTGATTCTGTTTTCATGACATTT
>BGPR01047324.1:0-11821 GCA_013235015.1 Araneus ventricosus | reverse complement strand
TTGAGGACGTAGGACAGCCTCAGGAACAGCGACACGGCCGTCAGAGTCAAGACGGCGGGAAAGATGTGCGCCTGTTGAAGTAAATCAGAAATGCCATTCTTGCAGTGCTAACTCACACAATTTGTAAATGAACATAATGGAGGATCCAAAATTGGGTAACCACTGAGAGCGTTTAGATCTGTGTTTCTGAACCTTTCAGTATTTGCGACCCAATTTTCATCGCCCCCATGCATACAATAATAATAATGCATTTTTGGTATTTTGATGCTTAAACTGAAGTATGACCTTAATTACAAACCTTAGAATTTTTCTTTTATTTTTTACATATATTGTTTTGTATTTTATTTATTTACTTACAACCCGCCCCGGCCCACCATACCCGGCCAGCCAGGGTGTAAGGCCTTCCACAGGCCGAAGGGGAAACATAAAACAAAAGAAATTAACTACATTAAAAAAGAATTTACAAAGAACCCCAAGGGGTGAGCAGAGCAATTTAAAAATCTTCGTTTACAACAATGAATAGAAAAAAAAAAGATAAAGAGCAAAACCACAAAGCACAAAAAGATAAAGAGAAAAGCACAATTGCCAAAAAGATAAAGAGCAAAAAACACAATTGCCAAAAAGAATTTACAAATTATTTAAAGATTTTTACAAAACAAATTAATAAGACAAATACAAAACATAACAAACAAAAATAAACAAATTATTAGACAAATTATTAAGAATTATTTTACAAATTATTTAAAAAAGAATTAAAAAGAATTTACAAAGAACCCCAAGGGGTGAGCAGAACAATTTAAAAATCATCGTTTACAACAATGAACTAAAAAAAAAAGATAAAGAGCAAAAACACAAAACTCAAAGAGCAAAAACACAAAAAGCTTAATAATATAAACACAAAAAGATTAAGAGCAAAAACACAAAAACTCAAAGACCAAAGGCGCAAAAAACTGAACATTAAAAACACATTTTTCTCCTCGCCGGCTTGTGACATGCTTTATACCATTTAGGCACGCAGGATCGGTGTGGGCAATAAAAAAACCTTACAAATTATCAAGAATAAGTAAATTTATTGATATTTTGCAACACCGATCCGCTGCGTTGACAAAACCAGAATTGCTCTCTTAGTCTCTATTGCATTGTCTTACGTCCACCATATCAGACATTCTCGCGGAAAGTCCATCCATAGGCATCACTAATAATTATTAGACTTGTTTTATTTTAGTATTGATAAGTTGATTATTAAATACATTGTGCAGTACTGATACAATCCTATTTAAATGTGTATTTTATTTTCATTATTTCAGAATGTATTTTGTTTTACTTTCCTTTCAGTAAAATAATCAATATTTTAAAAACATCTTTTCTATATGCTGGCGCCCCATTAAGTGCTATAACCCCCAGGGGGGCGCGCCCTACCTGTTGAGAATTGCTGGTTTTGATCTTATTGATAACTTTAAAAAAAAATTATCACCTCCGAACTGTATTCCACTGAAGACCCGCCGTGTATGGAATATGTTGCAAGTTTAATCATACGTAGGGGGCCAAATGTTCTTCCGCTGGTGTGGTGCAGAAGTTTGGAGAGGAGGTGCCAGCTCAGGTGTTGTACTCGTCATTTGACCGCGGTTCAAAATGACGTGGTCAGTCCCAAAATAGCCTCCGTCGTGCTTCAGAACGGGACTTTCATATAACTAAACTAAACACTTCCAAATTATGTGATCAAATTCTGAATTTGCAATTCTAATTTTTAATACATTTTTGACCAATAAAACTGAACGCATTGATTTTTTTCATACAAATAATCAATTTATGAGTTTCAGTAACTTTAGTAAATTCTATGTTGTTGCTTCTGCATAATGTTTCTTCTAGATAATGTGACATTAATAGAAGTCAGCAAATCACCCTTGAAACTTGGAACTAAAAACTTTAGGCTTGAGAACTGAACTAGAAAACTCTTGTAATAAACATTTACATTAGGGAAAATTATAAGAAAAATAAGGGTTGAAATTAATTTTATGGGAATTATCCAGTGTTGAACCGCTTAACTTGAAAGCCCGAGAATACTCGTGCAACGAATTATAGCATTTTTAGTCTTAAAACTAAAATTTAATTATTAATTAACTTTATAATTTGAAATAAAAATTACATAGAATCTATAAACATCTTAAGTATTATAAGCGTTCTGAGATTAATGAAAATGACAGCCCATTTTCAAAGCAAAAGGGAGCTTCTTATTTGATAGCAAAGAAAATTATTGAGTTAGGGGGTTAAAAAAATTACTTCATGATCCGGAAAGGTAGGAAAGCATGATCCAGGTGAATAATATCCAGTTAAATATATTGAATAAAATTTAACTATTAAAGTTTTATTAGTGGTTAAAACTGCTATTCAGGTGGAGTAGTAGCTATAGAACAAATCAGAACATAATATTTGGCTTAAAAAGAATAGAAGTCATTGATTCTTTTTCTAAGAACCGTATCACGCTGGTGTTTAAAGCAAATAATATGGAAAAATAAAGTGAATAAAGAAATAGATGAAAAACGATTCGAAATATCTCTAATTATTGAACCGATGGCCAATTATAGGAGTGAAAAAAGGATTTAGAAATCTACTTTTAGAAATCTCGAACTTAGAAGATTCACGAGAAAGGATTTCACTGATAAAACCCAGACTAGTTAAAATAAGATTCCCATAATAAGCTTAGGGAAGCAAAAGTCCTTTTCAATATTTGTACGTAGGGGAACCTGTGACAAAACAGAATACTTAAGGTTTGAAGGGCTGTAAAATAGTAAATAATACTCAGAGAAGTTTGAAAATGCAACCTTATAAAATTTATTTATTTGGTAACACCTAGTGAATTTAAAAACTAATCTATGATCAGTACATAAATTTTTAATCGCGGTTTAGTAAACTTTGTGAAATGGTCCGTTTTACCCCGGAGATAGGGCAAAACGGAATCCGGCTTTATGTACTCTTTAAAAATTCATAAATATAAAAAAAATGATTGTTTTCTTACGACAATTCAACATAATATAAGGTTCAATAAAATTACTTCAGGCATTATATCGGTAATTAAATATTAAACAAAGGAAAAGTAAAGTTAACGACAAAACTCGCAATGCATCTTCGTCAGAACTTTCTACTCCGACATTAAGCACATATCACACGGACAGCTACCGTGCTCTATTCTCGTGAGCACGAGCACAATGCCACCCAGCAAAAAAGTTTGTAGCACGTGACGCATTGAGACAACCGGCCAGACAGGATTTTGTTCATCGTTGCGCCATTCTTGGCGAACTACGTCACCGCCAAAGTCACACCCGATTGGTTTGAATCTCCGCTGCTCACGATTTTCCGTCGCCATCGTGTGAATTTTCAAGCCATTTGAATACAGCCCACCATTTCCGTCATCTTGTCTCACCGGTCACGTGCTACAAACTTTTTTGGTGAGTGGCATTGTGCTCGTGCTCACGAGAATAGAGCACGATAGCTCTCCGTGTGATATGCGCTTTAAGCAAATTATGGTGGGGCAAAACGGAACCTGGTGCCGTTTTGTCCCGGTCCGTAATGCCCCAAGTGCAGAGGTTGACAAATAACTACTGTAAAGCTAGGGTAGAAACTAAGGAACTACAATACAAGTACATTAATGAACGGTCCAAAGAGTGACACTAACGAAAAAGTAGTGCTTATTCAAACATAATATTAACTTATTTGAATTAACTTAGGAATAAAACACGGTGAAACTACAGTATTATATTAAAAAAACGAGGAAATCTAAATTGTGCGTAGTAGCCAACTCTCATGGACTTTGATATCTCAGTCATGTGCAGTAGGGTCTGTTAAGAAATTCAAGGAGTTTCCACTAACTTTCGCAACAAACTGGGTGAAAAAATGAGGGGGTTCTGTTTTACCCCGTAGTTCTGTTTTGCCCCGGGTTCCCCTACTTTCAATTTTAATTTGGAAGAGTTAAAGTCATTGGTTCTTTTTCTAAGAAACGTATTACGCTGGTGTTCAAAGCAAATAATTTGGAAAAATAAAGGGAATAAAGAAATAGATGAAAAACGATTCGAAATATCTCTAATAATTGAACCGATGGTAAATTATAAGATTAAAAAAGGATTTGGAAATCTGGAATTTCGAAAATTCACTAGAAAGGATATCAGTGATAAAACCCAGACTAGGTAAAATAAGATTCGCATAATAAGCTTAGCGAAGCAAAAGCTCTTTTCAATGTTAGTATATACTTTCAATTTCAGATATTTTACACTGTAATAAAATTTATTCCCCACTGATACTTTTCATTTAAAAGTTACATAATTTAATTTTAAAATAAAATGATTTTGCACCGAAGTTGATTTTTGCAGTTTTCGGTAATTTTTATAACACTAATGACCTCCCTTTTTGCAGAAACTTTTAATGAAGAAATTATAGGTTAGTGATCTTGAGTGCTTTAATTTCAAATGTTGGGAAGCTTAAAATCATTTATTTCATGCACAGGGATTTGCCAGTAGAGGAATGTAGTTTTTATTCAAAGATAGTAGGCTTAAAAACTTATAAATATCCTGAATAAAGTGACTTTTACAATTGAAATAATCTCTTAATCTTTCATCCATTCATTATAACAGTATGAGTTATCAGACGCTGTTGCTGTTCATATGCTTTATAATGCAAGTCTAGGATAGATGTTATGAGGGGACTGAATGTTATATACTTCTATAAGAAGGTATGCATTTTAAATATTACGCTTTATGGCATGAATGATGCACGATTTCTTATTTTATTTCCAAACTGAGACGAAAATGCAAATAAACCTTGGAAATAAAACTTTCCTAGGAGATATTAAAGCAAGAGATTCGGGCGCAACTTTATCGAGTAAGCCTCTTTACGAGCTATTTTCCCCCATTTCTCGAAATAAGTAACCGAAAACTGTTGCTGCATGATTCGAAATATTCAGACAGCCCGTTGCCAGGCAACGGCATTAATGCTCTCGATCTCCATTTTTCATCTGCGGGAGGATTGAAAAGTTACTTTTGATGGAAAGGCGAGGAATCGAATGCAAGAATTTAAAAGTAAGAAGTATCCACCTTTATATAAATAGCTGTTCATGGATACGCTTTCCATTGAAGTTTCGTTCTATAAGGTATTGGAAGAAGCATTAACAGAAACTTGCCATAATGGAATGCTCGCAAACTGTACATTCGAGCATCATATAGAGGAAGCAGAGTCAAAGTGAACGAAGTCCATGTTAAGCCCATTTTGTATTCCAAGATAGTCTAGAAATAGATACTAGAATATGTACAGAAAAATAGTAAACACAAGAATTCTCTGGCCTCTAGACTAACCTCCTCTGTTCTAGATATGTTTAATCAGCATCTTGTTTGCTAATATAGTAGAAGGTAATGTTTTTAAGCCTTTCTATCTTTTCCTGGCTTTGTTAAAAAAGACTTTTTAAGTTTTTTTTCTTTTGAATGAAGGTTTTTTCCCTCTGCTTTTGTTTTTAATCTCTGGGTTAAATTCAGACCACAGAGGGAACTTTAATTTGACCTTAAAGTCGTTTCCTCGACAGAAAATTTATCCCCATTTTTTATTTAGAATCTAAATGGAGAGTGACCTTTGAAAACGTTCCCCATTTGAATTCTTATTCCTTCGTTCTTTCAATCTTATTTCTTTAATTATGTTGTGTTCCATTTTTAAAGTTTGGTTTTATGTCAATTAATTTTGTATCTTTGTCATTGCAATCTTCCTGGATGCTGCTGCGTTTGCGCGCAACATATTAATTGTTTGTATTATTGTTTTTTGCGTTTCTTTTGTTTATTGTTTTTCTGTACATATTCTAGTATCTATTTTTTGTATTTATTGAAAGTTGCTGCATTTTAGCTCCATTCTGTTTAATGCAAAGTTTAATGGTTTTTTAGGATATCTTTAAATTTTTTAATCTGTTTTTATTCGTTTACTTGTATTTATAGCGTAGCAATGTTATATTTTCTGTGTGATAATAATCCAAGTCCATAGTCCAATTTGTATCCACCAGCAGCAAGAACAATTAGAAGTCCACTGTCATTTTAAATGCAGCTGATCAACTTTGACAGCTGTTTTCTTAGAAATAAATCTCATGGACTTGCTTCACTTTAATTTTTAACTCTCCATATGACTTCTTCGTATACGGCGATTTTTCGAGATACTTTTTGAAATCGTAGATCTCTCACAAAAGTATCCGGTTACCTTTCAACGTCTTCACAAACTTATGACCATTCGCCATTTGTAACAAGTATTTCGATATATGTTCGAGAGATAATTCAGTAACTTTTGCTCTGTAAGCTTTTATTAAAATTTCAGAAATTCAAGTTTTGAAAGTTCTCCTGACATCGTTGTATAAATCACTTAAGTATTTGGATACTTACGGTGAAAACGAATAAAAATCATGTTTATTCCATATTTGTTTTGCTTTTTAATTAAAATTTGAAAATTGTGAAATTTTCTTGAAATTCATTGAACTGCAAGTATCAACGTTTCCAAAATAAAATATGTGGTTGAAATTGCGATTTCTGCAATTCTTTCGGATAATTCGCTTGGTCAAATGCGTGTATATATGTAATAATCTCACTTAATTTTATCTCAAATTCTAATATTATATATTTTAAAGTCTTAATGTATTCCAAAATCACTCTTCTTAAACTCCAGTTTCGTTCTGTTTCCCGCGCTGGAGGTATATTAAATCTCTCGTTTTGGCATATTTATTATTAAAAGAATATTTTAATCGCTTTCACGTGCCCACCGAAAATCATGACGCGTCTCCCTGGCGTTAGACTTTTCCCCTAAAACTCTTACGTAATTTATTAAAAATAGCCAATATTCCCTTCACTTTGATCGCGTGTTATATTGTTATTCCCTTATCTGAGAGAATCGGGAATTTTCTGTACACATTTTTACAAAAAACCTCAACTAAGGTGTTGGTATGCCTGCCACTCTCCAAAATATTTTTATAATAAAGCAAATTGGTTAACAACTCGGCTGTTTTATGACTGCAACAACGAAAACATTTTATATATATGCGTGCACCATATTGCGTTTGGTGGCGAAAATTGGAATTCATATATTTTTTTCTTCTTTTATGCCTAAATCTAAATTCCATGGCCGGAATAGTATGTAGACAAAATCTAATTACATTTAGCCGAATAGATTCTTTACAATCGAGCTCCAAACACCTCATGTTATTTAAGGCCACCCTGTGTAATTAGCGAGATTAAGACAGAGTTATACATTCTACGTGTTTTATGATATCCTCTATAAAGATTACTTTTCGCTAAGCGTTTGGTTCTTTTTTTACAAAGTTTAGTATCTTGAAGCAGGCTAAAACATATTGCTAAATAACCGAAGAATTCACTCATGAGCGTTTACCTGTCCATATTGGCAATGAGGGGGTGGATCATGTTCCTGCCTCGAAAAAAGATTCAGAGTGTCATTCAAGGTCACTCGAAAGTCACTGTCTTCGGGAACGCAAATCACCTGTTAGAAATACAGAAATAATGAATACTTTAGTGATAAATATAATAAATTTATATTAATGCTTAACATGAAACGAAGAAAAAAAAGGAAAAATAAAATAATTTCTTATGAAAAAAAATTATTATGAGCTAATTTATTACTAAGAATGCAATTTTGTTTTATTGTTGCCATATTGTTAATTTAATAGAAGAAAAATAAATAAATTTGGAAATATATCTAAAATCAACTCTGTGCTTTTCACATAATATTCCCTCAAAAACACTTCTATTTTATGAAGGATTTTTTATAGAAATTTTAGTCGAAATTACTAGGTTATAATCTACTTTGGAAGAAATATTTCATGTGTGATTTGTGGTAACGAAAGATTTTGTAAGAAAAATTTGGAAACTTGCATTTTGATGTTGACAAAACCGAAAATTGCTTCAAACGAGAAAGGAAAAGATGGATTATTGTTATTTTCTTGAAAAATGACGAATATTTTCTCACAGATTAAGTATAAATTTAAATAATTTCTGTACTTAAGTTGAGCGAAAATTTAATATTGTCATGCAAAAGATGCTAGCAATGTTATAATTTGAGCCTATATGAGGTAATTATTTTGATTTGAAGCTTTCAGCTTGGAAAAAATGAGCTTTAAAAGCGGATAAATAATAATTTTTGAAATGCAATTGAATCACTGCAATATTTAGAATTTTTCATAAAGAGATTTTTAAGGAAATGTTCGAACATATATGAACATTCTGCTTGGTTACTGAACATCAAGAGAGAAACATAAAGAGTAAATTACATTTGTATTACTTATTTTAAAGAATGATATTTAATTACAAAAAGAAAATACAGAAGAAGTAAACAATAGCGATAACAATATTCCTTTTGCGAGTAACGCAGCAGCATCCAGTGATTGCATTAACAATATCGTCGATAATCAACTAACCAATTAAGATAAAATCAAACAACAAAAATCATGCTTCATTAAAAATAAAACACATTAATATAAAACAAATAAAATGAAAAAATGGAAGAGAACTCGAATGGCGAACTTTTTCAAAGTGCCACTCGCCATCGGAGTTCAAATATGGATAAATTTTCTGTAAAGGGAATGACTTAATAGTCAAATAATATCATTATTTCCATTTTATTTGTTTTATTTTATTGTGTTTTAATTTTTTATTGAAACATGATTTTTGTTGTTTGATTTTATCTTAATTGGTTAGCTGATTTTAGACAATATTTTTCATGCAATCATTGGATGCTGCTGCGTTGCGCGCAAAAGGTAGATTGTTATCACTATTGTTTACTTCTTCTGTTTCTTCTATTTTGTTATTAAATATCTTTCTTTTGTATTTTATTGGAAGTTGCTGCATTTTTGCGCCATTCTGTTTAATAGAAAGTTCAATTTTTAATATCTCTTGTTATATTATTTCACTTGTACTTGTTATTTTAAAGAAATGCTAGTTCAGATATTATTGCCATCTTCCTTCTGGCCATTTTTCTTGTTTTTTTTCTAAAAAATGAAAATAACTTAACAGCTTAATAACGTTTATATGAATACTAAAAAATATAGAACTTTCATAAGTGATAAAAATGGTTTAATGGATAAAATACTTGTTTAATCCTATAATGACGTTTCGGTGATTCAGACTCTTGTTGTCTAACGAAGAGGAAAACAGTTTGGTTGTTAAAAAGTTAAATGAATGCTTTCACTCCTTTTGTCGTGTTAGAGTCGTTTTTGCTTCGTTGAATTATAAGCCGCTTTGCTAAGATCATTGCTATTGTGTATATGAAAGATAATTAGAAGCTTTTTCAACCCTAAAAAGTGCGAATTTTTAAAAATTGATTGAATTTTTAATTGACTTTCATTTGTTGAAAAAAACATGGTAACATACTTTAAAAAATCCTATTTTGTTTAAGTATGGCTTACGGCTAAAAACAATTTGTTACTAACTGACAACACTTGGCCTTATTTCAGAAAAATATTGCCTTGATAAAATTCTGTAATATTAAAAACAGATGATTTTAATAACTAATAATACCTGTAAGGAATTTCTATCAACAATGTAGAATAAAATATGGTATTTTCAAGAGTACGAACAAAGCAAAAAAGATGCATTCTCAAGTGGAAAACATCAATTTGTTTATATATTTTTTTATCAGCACTGAGGCTGCTATCTATATAAATTGATTTAATAAACATTTCAGCATGTATTCTATTGGCAAGAACAGACATTAGAACTTCAGTCTTATTAGCAAGATTTTAGAAGACAAAATTGGGTATGTTGCCTAAAGGCATCATTGGGCATTTAAAGGTTAAAACCGTCCTTATTATCCACGATATTGCCACGATCTTTTAAATGCTGCAGAACATCGTAAAGATATCGTATGAATATTGCAGAACATCTTGTGCTAATAGGGATGTGCCTTCAAAACCGGGAAAATAAAATAATGTGCTAGATATTTCTACAAGCGGTAGCCGCATCCTGAAGGCAAAGACAGGCTATGAATGGGACAAAGTTGAGAAGTTGTTAGAAACATACGACGGCGATGCTTACCATGTTGATGAATGAGGAGGCGAAGATGAAAGAATTGGCAATGACGAAGAGAATGACTCTGAGGATGTGGTTGGTGGCGACATCTGTTGTGCATGATCCCAACGACTGATTGTGGTGAGTGGTGCTGGTCCTGCGCTGCAACGATACAACTGCCCTCACAAACACAGCCAAACAACAATCATTAAATTCAGAATATATACGAACAATCTATCAACTGAACAATGATACTGATTTTTAAAAATATTTAACGATGTTTTTAAAATATAAGAGTTTTGAAGTTCAAACTCAGAAAAGTTATTTGATATACATTTACATAAGTAATGTCGTTATTAGACTGCGAAGGGAAAAAATGACAAAATTTAGTTTTGGACTGGCTTAAAGGACGGCACAACAGTTATAGAGATCTCTTCAACATTTGAAAAAAGGAATATTTCCAATCGGAGGCAATTTAAGTAACAGTATAGTCAATAGACAATAATGTTAGTTGATAGACAATAGTATAGTTAATAGATAATAATATAGTTAATAGACAATAGACATATAATGTCTTTTTTTAACATCCATAGACAATATGTGGAGAACGCAGACGATTGTCGAATTCATAAAACATTTAGTTTAAACAGGTTCTTCAGATTAATAATACATGTGCTTGCATGAAATGAGAATAATCAGTGCAACCGAATTTTATAGTCACATAAATTTTGTGTTCCTCCAATACAGGAGTTTAGAATGAGCTTGCTCTGAGTACATTACATAATAATAGCCATAATTTGCCATGATGGGATATCAATTTCTCTATTCAAGCGAGGAATACTTGAATAACTTTTTAGGGGCAAGATGGAGAACCAGTTGTTTGAAGATCTCCAGCCGTTTATATGTGATGCTTTCATAATACATTGAATGAGCTCAATGAAACTAGGCATCTGTATCCTCAGCCGAATTCTTTAACATGCTTCAATGAAAGATACAGTTTCGTAGCGAGAATAGGTGGCTCCCAGGACCCTATCTCTCCCTATTTATGATCAATAGCTAAAAAGTTTTTGAACTTTATAGACTTTAAAAAGAGCCCCAAGTTACACAAATCATCCGAAGTAACAGACTGAGATGTCTCGGCCATGTCTGGAGAACCCCCGAAAATAACCCGACTAGATTGCACACTTTCAAGAACCCCGGGGGCGCCCATGCTCGAGTCAGACCTTCAACAAAATGGCTGGACGATACAGAAAATGACATCAAAATTTTGAAAATAAAAAACTGGCAAAGAGTTGCTTTGGATCGTCTGAGTTGGAAGAAGCGTGCTGTCGAGGCAGCTAAGACCTGCAACAGGTTGTTACGCTCTTAAAGAAGAAGAAGCTTAAAAAGTGTAAATGGTGCCCGTGACATGGAATTATTTTATTGCCCCCTCAACATGTCTGACTTTAACACATTCGCTGCCACTATTCACGTCTGAGATTCAAACCATTTATTTAATTAGATACTCCCTTCTCTGCCATCTCTTAACTACACTAGAGAAGGGATAATCTAATTAGACAATAGGTTCTGGACACGCCAGCGCGTCGGTGGCAGTGAATGTGTTAAAAAGCGACATAAACGCACCGATATTTTGTCTCCATGGCGCCCCATAAGACAGGCACTCGTGGAATCTTCTCTTCACCTTTCTCCCTGGCCCCACGCCACTGAAAATTCATCAGTGACTTGCTTAACCCTTTGGGTACATTTGACGAGTGAGACTCGTCATCTGCTTACTTGGGCGAAGTTACGGTGGA
>BGPR01047322.1:393-11821 GCA_013235015.1 Araneus ventricosus | reverse complement strand
AATAGGCGAAAACGCCCGCATACCGGAGACATAATTTTTCTTCTCGCGTGTATTTGAGTAATAACGGAGAAAAAATAAAATAATAAAAAAATGCTCGAATTTGCCACCTAAAATTAAATAAATAAAAATCTAATTCGAATTTTTAAAACTTTTACAGCGTTAGTTCCCTCTTGTGGTAACCCATCACTGTGCCAAATATATTCCTGTAAGTCAAACTGTCTTAGCGTGCATAAAGAACATATAAACATGCATTCATTCTTATAAAAAATTACTCTACTCTTTTATATGCAGTAGAACCCCGGGAATTCGAAATTTCGGATAATCCGAACATCTTTTTATAATTTTCTGAAAAATGAAGGAAAAATAACAATTATTCTAATGTTCATTCCTACCTTAAATGTTCAATTAGCTTATGTTCATTCTTAACTTAAATGTGCAGTTAGCTAATGTTCATTCCTAACTTAAATGTTCAGTTAGCTAATGTTCATTCTTAACTTAAATGTGCAGTTATCTAATGTTCATTCCTAACTTAAATGTTCAATTAGCTAATGTTCATTCCTAACTTAAATGTTCAATTAGCTAATGTTCATTTCTAACTTAAATGTTCAATTAGCTAATGTTCATTCTTAACTTAAATGTGCAGTTAGCTAATGTTCATTTGTAACTTAAATGTTCAATTAGCTAATGTTCATTCCTAACTTCAAATTAGGATTCGAATTGGTTTTCAAGAATGAATACAACCCCTTAATTAGTAGAAACAAACTTCGATATCTTCTTTTTACCCTCAACTTGTTTGCCACTGTACCGTGCGAATCGCCACGTGCTCTTTCCTTACGCCTTCTCAGAGCACCCAGAGTCTATAATCTACTGCATTTGGTATATCGCGAGTATTTTACCGAATTTCCCGGATAATCCAAATTCCCCGGAATCCGAACAAAAGTCAGCCCCAATTAGTTCGTATTCCCGGGGTTCTACAGCATATATAGATAGCTCTTCAGATGACAAATACAGTTATGTTTGCCATGTGACAGTAACGTCATACGAATGGACTCCATTGAAACCCGCCACTATGCACCATTTTTATTGAAACCGCCTGAACAATAAACCAGCGGGAGTGGCCTCCCCGAAACTTTCTCGCATACGACCAGTAATGTGGGGTGGGTAAACACCCAGTTGGTAGGTAAATATTTTTGGGGTATTTACCCAAGGCCTGGCTGTTTAGGACAAAGAAATTATATGAATGGTGACTTACAATGAACCATATAAAATTTATGAATTCCCAAAAACAATATTTTGTAAAAAAATAATAAGTTTCACAATTTTTATGCGCACTGAGGTACCATAACTTTATTTAATGTTTTTGCGTATTCTAGATATCACACAAGATTTCACCATACCTCTGGTTAATCACAGGCGTCCATCTGGAGAATGTCACAACGAAGTTTCGTTTTGGGGGTTGTCATTATTTCCGAAGCGCGTGTTTTCGGCTCGCTGCAATTTCCTTCGTAGACCGCCAAGATCAAAAGCCAACTATACTAACTTGAGTAAAATAAGCGAAGCGCTCACCAACACACAGTCGCAATGTGCATTTTGAACCAAATATGCAATTTGAACAACTTTTTTTAACGGATTGAAACGAAATTTGGGCACAGATCTATAATTAATATTAGCAAACGTCATACCAATTTTTATTTATCTAAGCCAAAGAGTTTAAGAGATAAAAGTTTTACAAGTACGCGATTACACAGACCGACAGACAGTCAACCCTTCGACGGATTTGGTCCAAAATTTGATACGGACCTACATTCATGATGATAAAACTGTGTACCAAATTTTATCCATCCAGCTATTCATGTCTTTGAGTTATAGTATTCGCATGACCGCGGACAGACAGACAGACTTCCCGTGGACGAATTTTGTCAAAAATTTGATAGAAACCTACAAATTATGTTTAAAGACCACATACCAAATTTCATCCCCGTAGCTTTAATTTTCGAGTTATCGTGTTCACAGACAGACATAATTCCAAAATTGTGTTTTTCGGACTCAGGGAGGTCTAAAACGTGGAGATCCGTCAAAATCTCGAGTTCGAATTTTTTTACGATTACGATACTTTCTCTTTGTATACTTCGTATACGAGAAAGTAAAAAAGACGAGAATTTATGAGCGTGATGTAACAATAGACACGACAGACAGCCGTTTCATCGACTCGTTTTTTCAAATGTCCTACATTAAGTGATGAATCGACAGAGTAGGATAGAACGAAAACAATCAAAACCGCCTAACTGTTCTCTGAAGCAACAGACCATGAAGAGGAGAGGCCAGATTGTGTTCGGAAAAACCACTCCAAATGTGTTATTGTCGCAGCATAAATAGGGTAAATTTTAAAATGTTATTTATTTTAATGGACCTCTTCCCACAATGGCCCCGTGGATACATTCCCAAACCTGTAATTACGCCAGAGGAATGAACAGAAATGCAGACGATATAGAAGTAATCTGTGAATTGATATCGTTATCAAAACCTGTCTTTTTGAGTTGTTCCATGAAAAAGTGTTTCTCGTCTTAAAGTTTCGTTAGAAAAATTGTGGAAGTGATAAACATGTTTATTGTTTACTGAATAACTGTAATCTGAATAACATAAACAATTTTTGAAAACATACATTTATTAGGGTAGTAAAACGTAGAATTTTTATTATTTTAATTATTTTGTACTTTCATAAATGCATAATTCATATTTATAATTTGTTATTATGGAACCTTACACACAATTTCACTTCAAATTTACTACCAGGTTGTATTGTTAATATTAAATTAATTTATTATAATGGAACCTTACAATTTTTTCTCAAATTTGCTACCAAGTACTACTGATATTAAAAATAATTCGTAATTCATTATTATGATTTATTATTATAGGACCTTACAAAAAAATTTTTCTCAAATTTGCTACCAAGTGGTACTTCTAATATTAAAAATAATTCATAATTCATTACATAATTTATTATTATGGAACTTTACAGACAATTTTTTCTCAAATTTGCTACCAAGTGGTACTGCTAATATTAAAAATAATTCATAATTCATTATATAACTTATTATTATGGAACTTTACTAACAATTTTTTCTCAAATTTGCTACCAAGTGGTACTGCTAATATTAAAAATAATTCATAATTCATTATTATAATGTATTATTATGGAACTTTACAAACATTTTTTTCTCAAATTTGCTACCAAGTGGTACTGTTAATATTAAAAATAAATCATTATATAATTTATTATTATAGAATTAAAAAAAATTTCATTAAATTTACTACCAGCCTGCGCTGTTACTACTTCCTTCAGAATTTATCGCAACTCACTAATATGAATTATTATAGAATTTTATCAGCAATTTTTCCTCACATTTACTACCCGGTCGTAATGGGATTTAATGAAATCGATCGATCAATTGATAATTAAGTTTTTAAAATTTAAAAATAATGCATTGTCATCGAGAATATACAAGTGCGCAAAATTTCATAAATAATAAATCTTATAAATAACTAAATTTAGGCGCATTACATTTGCAATGTCACTAACCGTGCCATGAGTCGAAGTGCTTCCAAAGACCCACCCCCTCGCACATTGACCAACTCTACCACATCAGAAAGTGAGTGAAAAATTAGTTACAAATTTCCATCTTTACGATCTTGAAACAAGTATAGTCCAATAAAAGTATAGAAAAAATGCTGGAATTTTTTATCCACTTTCTATTCTTTTCACTCCAGGATTTTAGAGTTTGGGGTGGAGTTGGAAATATAGTAAGAAAAATCTACGGAAAACTAGACTAGCTAAAATCTAGGCAAATATTTAAAACTAGCAGTACGCGCACGGTGTTGCCCGTGGAATCAGGATTTCAAAAAAGTGGGTGAAAAAAATGCCCAAAATGGCACGAAAAAGTTTTGAAAACAAAATCAAAGCAAAAATTACATATTATTGATATTCCCGCTTATTTTTCTTTGCGAATGACGTCACCTGCCGCGAAGAAGGTCACGTTGCAACAATGCATTGTGGGATGGTCCGGAGAAGCTCTCACTGTTAAATCTCGCTACGAAAAAACTGTTTGAACCGATCAGGGAAAAATTAATTTTTAAAAAACGAAAAAAGATATTTTAATAGTTCTTGTTTTAAATCCGACATAAACGTTCCATTTGTAGACTGAAAAAAAATGAAAATTATAGAGATGTTAGAACGTCAGATGCGATAATTTAAAGAAATCTTTATTAAAAATTACCATAAAAGTGACTATTTTTCAAAATTTTCTCAAAATGCAGTAAATTACGTTAGACATACGAAACAAACTTTATTAGAACGGAAATCGTTTGTTCTTTCCGATGACGTAACTGTTTTTTTCGTACAATTGTTCGAAGCCATGCTATTGAGAAATGAGTGCGAAAAATCACCAAAAACAACACAAAATATTACATAAAAAATTTTCTAGAATAAATTTTAAAATTTCGGCTTCGAGATGCATTTAGTCGCCATTACGACTACTTGTGTGCCAAATTTCATGGCTGTAAGTGTGATAGATTCGTCTGGACATCGCAGACACACGCACACAGACACACACACGCACACAAACATTGCCTTTTATAAGTATAGATACTGACCTATCCTCCAAGTTTCCGCACCACACCGGCGACAGGACTTTTGACCCACACCAGATTTAACATGCACTAGGGCCACAAATATGGTTTGTCCGTTTCGAGGATTATAACTGACGGAGCACGAGCGCTAGTAAACAAATGAATTTATTTTCTTGCTAAGCAAATAACTGTAACTTTGACTCTCCTGTGTTCTACGATCCAGTTTCCTTAATGTTTACCTGTAAGATTCTTTGTCTTCTTTTTTTGTATAAAATTCTGTGTGCCAATGAGAATAATACGTTTGATACTCAACAAAATTAATTGGTGCCGAAACAACACGTTTGAACTCACGGATAGGGACAGGTAAATCTATTTTATTTTGTTTCCTTACGAACACGCAAAATGTCTTTGAGTGATGCACTTGTTTCCAATACGGCTGAACATCAAAGCTGAAAATGATAACAATGGAGCAAACAACGACGAGGCTTTGCTTTTAAAAAGTTACGTTAAAGAAAACATCTCTCATTTCTGCAATAAATTCACCATTATTGGTTTACAGGAAGAAATAGATTATACTATCAGTCGCCTTTCAGAAACGTTTAAAGAGTTAAAAAATTTTAGATGACAAAATTCATGCCTAACTTTCTGATGACGAATTTGAACTGCATCACACAGTAGATCTTTAGTGGAATCGGGTTTCCAGCCTGGAGCCCTCCGGCTATGAAGCTGGGATCTTGCCACTACACCACCGCGACCTTTTATATGTGATTTGAGCCCATATTGATGCCACGGGGTCAAGACAAAATGTAACTGCGCATGCCTTTGTAGTGTCATATAAAAATGCAGCCAGGAGATTAGGCAATATTTCTTTTTTAATTTAGTTTATTAATGACACACAGGACTAGCACGACATAAATAGACAAACACACAAATACATTTAACATAAAAGATAAGAAAATTATACATTAAAATTGTTATTTTTTCGAGTCATGGCCACACAAAAATTATATCAGACACTTCATTCTCAAACACAATCAGCCAGACTACCAACCGACCGCCAACTGAACCTTTTAAGGAACAGTCTTGTGCCGCGCCATCTACCGCAGACAACAGCAACTACAAAGTCCAATTAACTTACACCTTCCAACATCAAGCTTACCACTAGACCACCGCGACCCTTTATATGTGACTGGAGCCCATATAGATGCCAAGGGGACCCGACAAAACGTAACTGCGCATGCCTTCCAACATCTAATTCGACGTGGTATTAACCATTGATGTGATGCAACTTCCTTTTTCCTTCTTCAAGATGCACCCTGGATTCCAAAATTAAATTAGCACGGTGCATTTGATCATATAACGCGAGCATCAATTGACTGCATTAAGCAGATTAGTCAAGAGATCACAGTAATTTACAGTGTTTTAAAATAAAAAGTCAACTTAAGTCATGAGTACATTCTCTGCAATATATTTCACGAATTCACAAAAATGCGTATTATTTATTGCCTTATTGCATAAACTTTTAAAAAGTTTTATTAAGAAAGTTACTGTTAATTAAATTTTCCTACAAATTCCAATTCCAATTCATAGAAATGCCTTATTATTGCCTTATTGCACAAAATTTAAAAAAGTTTTATTAAAATGTTATTGTTCATTACATTTTCCTACAAATTCCAATTCACAAAAATGTCTTATTATTGCCTTATTGCACAAACTTTTAAAAAGTTTTATTAAGAAAGCTACTGTTCATTAAATTTTCCTGCAAAATAAAATAACAAGTCCATATTTCTGTGAAAGCTAGTGCGAACCTACTAATAAGAAAAACACTAGGCAATTATTTCTTTCCCAACAAAATGAGACATTTTCCTAAACATTTCGATCTTCCTGATGCTTAGGATTGCATAATTGCGATTTGCTGTTCTTTCATGCATTAATTTCTTTTCACGAGCAAAAATTAACAGTTTTTCTTTCTTTTTTTTACGCTTTTTTGCACATTTGAGGAGAGAAAAAAATTAAAATGAAAACACATTACGTGTCAAATAAATCATTTTTGCAATTAAAAGTGGTTGATTAATTATTTTCATTTGTTGTTTTAATTATGCTTTTTTTATTGGATTTAGAGCAGGAAAAAACTAGCAACGGCTGTTGAATCATTAATACAGAATGAGTAAATATTAAAAGGCGTGATAATGCGCTGGGTAAATAATTTGCTTTTTCTATAGGTTTGCAATTAAGACGTAGATCCGAACCTTCATATGAAAAGACAATAAAAAGTTGTTAAGATGATTTTTTGATTAAATTCATTTCTTACATTTTGTAAGTTCTGTTTAATTACTATGTGAATAATTTTATAATACAGTAGTCTCTCACTTATGCGCAGGCACAGGGGACAGCGGAAAAAACGCGCATAAGTGAAAAATCACAAAAGGGAGCTTAAAAGTGAAACATCAATACAGTATACATCTATTGTTAATTAATACTATGTATATACTACTGAAAAATGTAAATAAGATTAGTTTAAAAATGCAAATTCGTGTATAACTTCCGTTAATTATTTTTAAGAACACAAAGAAAATGGAAATGATCCAGACTTTTTAAAATCTCTCTCAGTGTCGATCATGGGAAATTAAAATGCTCCGCTTAGCTTTTTTCGAGGTGCAAATATTTTCTTCGAATTTTTTAATAACATCCATTTTAAACGAATGCAACAATTTCGTTCTTTTCGCCATTATAAAGCGTATCCATCTAACCAAAACTCCAAAGATGGTTCTTTCGTTAGCGATCAATGCCACATGCTACGTACCATACTGACCTCTCTAATTGGCTGCTGTATAAATGCGACTTTTACTGACGTCAATCACAAGAACCCCCACGTTCACCCCTGTGTATAAGTTAGAGGAATGTGTTCCTGGAATTTGAACAATAGAGTAAGGGCGAGGGAATGCATTCTTAGAAGCAGAACAAAAAGGGTTTTTGTTCTGCTGAAAAAAACTTTTGAACTAAGAAAATTTTTGCGACGCGCATAAGTGAGAGGTGCTCTTTTAGCGCGGCGCATAAATGAATAAGAGTTATAATTATTTTCCTATACCCCTGGCCTGGACCGCGAAAAAAAGCGCATAAGAGAAAAACACGCATAAAAGAGAGCGCGTATAAGTGAGAGGTCACTGTACAATGAAAGCCTGGTTAACCGAACTCGGGTTATCCGAACTGCCTCTGAAATCACAAATCCAAAATCCACGTATTGGAAACACGGAAATAATCGTGAAGGCGAGACTTTTTTGCAACGATATCCACACTTTTTTCCTTTTAAGCCACCCCAAAAAGGTAAGTGATTTATTTCAGGATGATAAAATTAAAAGTAATGGGTATTAACAATATTAATTATGATATTGTTTACCTGTGCCTGTCAGGCATATTACGCACGAACACACATGTGCGGTTATTGCGCCCGACGAAGGAATAACTATAATAAAGAAAATAAGTATAGCCCAGGGTTGCCATATTGGCGTTTTTAAGGCCAAATTATGGAAATTTGGCCTTTTTTAAAGCCCTTGGTCTTAGGAAGTTTCATTTGGCCTTAAATTCATTTTTGTCCTTTTTTTGGCTTTATTTTCGTTAATGACTTTCAGAACAACTTTTAATTACTTATTCTATTGTTTTTTGATAAATTTTTGATATTACATATTTCAAATGATATACAATGAGCTGTCAAACGAAATAGTTCCTGAATAGAACAAGGATGTTTGAAATTTCTTTCACTTAAATTTTAGTTTAATAATAGAACATTGAACATATGCCAATCAAGTGGGATTCGTTTTCATGCTGTTCTTCTAATAGCAAATGACGTTTTCGATCAATTTGTCAAATTTGGCCTTTTTGGGCCTTATTTTTTAGAAGGTTTGGCCTTATTTTGCTATTTTGATCTGGCAACCCTGGTGTAGCCTACAAAGATAGTTTTGAATTCGTTTTACACTCAAAGCATTTCAGAATTACATACTGTAATCATATATAAAATAGTAACAGATGTTCGTGTCTTAACCGAAAAAATCTTTATCCGAAACGGCTTTCCCCCCTTTTAGTTCGGTTAACCAGGGTTGTAATGTATTTTGGGTATATGGGCTGTGGTGTCTACAAAAATGCATGGGTAACGAATCTGGAACTATGGTGTGTTCATGCTACAGGCTCATCATAAGTGCATGCAAAACAGATGCTTTGAATATAGTTAATTCCCATTAATTGTAATCCGCTACTTCGTTTATTCGAACGTTTTTACCTTGCATTTGCCGATAATTCGAATTTTTTTCGGGTCGCTTGGATTTCGTTAACATTTGAACTGTCCTATTAAACTATAATTCAAGTGGATATATTTTTAATAGACAATATAAATAAAATAAATAAAAATTAAGATATAAGCTTTTGTGCATGCGAAAAAATGAACGCTAAAGTCGAAAATAATTTTTCTGATTAAAATAAAATGCATGGTTCGAATAAAAGCGTGGGCTCCTTATATAGCACCTTATATTTTGTGTATATTTTCTTAAACAAATGGAATATTTCTAGAAGGTAAAGGCGCCCACGCTTTTATTCGAACCATGCATTTTATTATAATCAGAAAAATTATTTTCGACTTTAGCGTTCATTTTTTCGCATGAATAAAAGCTTATACCTTAATTTTTATTTATTTATTTTATTTTCTACTTTTTAGTGGCGGCTGACACGAATACACACGACATGTTAGGCATAGTAAACCAAATTCAATTATTAAATTCTAAAATATAACACATATAAAACACATCTAATATAAAACACATATTAAAATTGTTGTATACATATGTACAATTACATTTTTAAAATGATTTAATGACATTAACTTTCTGAAATATAAATCCGTAATATATTACGTGATAACTTACAATTATTATCAACAATGTAATAGGAAAAAAAAGAGAGTCGATCTACACAACTTTCTCTTTTTGCTTTGAGTGCGAAACGTTTGGCGCACACGAAGTAAACAAAGATCTGGTTGTTGGAGAATTCTAATAGAAACTAAACCCAAGACGCTCAGAAACACGAGCTATTACGTCATTGATCTGTGCAGTGCCGGAAGTATAGCGTATTCTCTACTAGCTTCGTGGTGTTGTTACAACCCTACGTAACGTGAGGTTACCACCTTCCAAACTTTATCGCCCAAATGTAGAGCTAAAATGTTAATATCATTTTTTTAAGGTTTAAAATAGGTATAGATTGCAATATTTTTTCAAAATATTGTATTGTCACCGGAAACCCACCACTGTGCTAAATTTCAAAGCTGTAGCTCGATTGGAAGTGGGTAAGAAATCGATTTCAAGATTTGAGGACACGGAGGTCAAGTTGAATAAAAGCTTATAAAAATAACGTATCTTCATGCAGTAATATACAAAATTTTTAATTTGTAACGTAAATAATGGGAACAAATATTAATTACAATTAAAGATTAATACTTTTGTTTCCAAAAAAATGAAAACGCTGATGAAATCAAATAGGCCGGCCTTTAGCTGATTGGGCCAATTGCCCCAAATAGGGCCCCGTGCAATACTGCAACAAAGAATGTACTCAAACTTATTCAAATTAAAATCGAGTATCATTTTGATTTCAAAACATTATCCTCAGGAAATTTTTCATTCTTTTAAATTTCTTTACAAACCAATTTTTCTTGGAGCCGGCTGACTGTTTCAGAAGTCAGAAATTGTAATTTTTACTTTCTCGTATACGAAGTATACAAAGAGAAAGTATTGTAATCGTCAAAAAAATTCGAACTCGAGATTTTGATGAATCTCCACGTTATAGACCTCCCTGAGTCCGAAAAACACAATTTTGGAACTAATGTCTGTGTGTCTGTGAACACGATAACTCGGAAACTATTAGAGCTACGGGGATGAAATTTGGTATGAAGTCTTTAAACATAATTTGAAGGTTTCTATCAAATTTTGGACAAAATCCGTCAAAGGGATGTCTGTCTGTCTGTCTGTATGTCCGCGGTCATGTGAACGCTATAACTCAAAAACTTGAAAAGCTAGATGGATAAAATTTCATACACAATTTTATCGTCATGAATGTAGGCCCGTATAAAATTTTGGGTCAAATCCGTCAAAAGGTTGACTGTCTGTCGGTCTGTATAATCGCATCTCCAACGAATCCGCTATCTCCACTCGCATGCGTACTGGACGCAATCTTCTGTGCACGATATTTATTGACTCCTGCTTGGCGCTTTTTTTCCATCCGATTCTTCATGCGCATGCGTACTGGTAGCAATCTGTGCACGCGGAAGGATTATGCGACTTTGTCTTTGAGCCAGCAAAAATAGAAATCGGTACGCATTTAATCGGAACGCATCTCTTTGAATTTGATTCTTTACCTAAATATTTTCTGATAGCCATTGGACCCTGGGTTACAATAGGTTCGAATTTTTTTATCCACGCGGGGGGAGGGGAAACAGCACCTTTTTCGAGAAGTATACGAGAAAGTTTAGGGGAGAACACTCCCGCTGGTTTTCTAGGTTTCTGTGTTTTTGTTAGTTAAATAGGTCCGTACTTTGTGTTCCTCAGCTATCATGAATAAATAACTTTACACGGCTCTTAATTCCCTGTAGAACTTAATTGCTTTATAATGCATCCAATCTTAAAAACCATAAAAAATTTATCATTTGTTGAATTTTCTAAAAAAATTAAGTTTTAAGTAAGTAAAGTTATTATTTTAAACTTCTTAAAATTTTTAAAAAATATTATTTTATTTATTAAAATTTCATATTGTTTATTTATTT
>BGPR01047321.1:0-11821 GCA_013235015.1 Araneus ventricosus | reverse complement strand
CGACTTCAATGAAAGCGTACTCACTTTGAGGAAAATATGTGGATAATTGGAATCAAAAGGCAATTATAAGTTACACGAAAAATCATCATTTCAGTCAATATAATCTAGGGGAACTTGCTGGAAACTCAAGTAAAGTATTAATTTTTTTCATATTTCAGTCGCAGGTGAAATGTTATAGTCTTAGTGATGCTGTTCCGATCGAGTTCGTACAATCTAGCATCACTTCGCGTGTCGTGTTATTTGTTTTTATTGTTTATTTACAAGATAATTTTGCTTTTACAAATATTTCTGTCCGACTTTCTGAAAATTTCCGATAAACTATCAATTTATTTATTTGGATATTTCTCGAAAACTTTTTGGATGTTAGGAACCGGCTCACCTGGGAGAAGACTTTAGTTTCGTGCGTGCGTCTCTTTATTTACAACGCACTGCTTTTGGTCAAGAATTAATAGGTAATTTATATAGTTTGCTTGAGTAAAACATATTCTACATTAAGCTCATAAGAGTTCATTTGTAACAAATAAATTTAATCAACAGATACTATCATTAGTGTAAAATTTATTTTAATACCTTAAATTTTGCTATAAAAATTGTCATTACATTTGATGAAATTCTTTAAATTGCTGTTCTCAAATGTCCACGTTATTGATATACATTTAATATACAGGTTAAAAATAAACTTGTTAGCATGAACATCCAAGAACAGTCATCCGCTTCTTTTCCCCAATAAGCTTTTTTTCTCGAAAAGCTTTGTCTGAAAAGTTAAGGGGGGATTGAAACTAATTGATTAAATCTCTAACTTTGGAATTTAAAGACTATCGGACTCGCTATGCGCCATTTAAAATGAAAAGTAGATTTCTAAAACGTAATATGTTTTGAGCTAAGCCTAAAAAAATCTGTCTCTTAAAAATCAAGAAACCTTCCAAAAATATTCAAACCACCAGTTGAAATAATAACTAAAGAGTTCCTACAACGCGAAGTCATATAACGGGAAATCTCATACTGCGTCACATATTAGATGCATTAAATGGGATTCTACTGTACAGTAGAACCCTGGGAATCCGAAATTTAGGCTAATCCGAACATCTTTTTTTAATTGTCTGAAAAATTTTAATAAAAAATGAAGGAAAAATAACAATTAGAAATCAGAAACAATGCTAATGTTTATTCCTAACTTAAAAGAAGTATTCAAATGGTTTTCAAGAATAAATAAAGCGTCTTAAGTAGTAGAAACAAATTCAGATATCTTCTTTTTACCCTCAACTAGTTAGCTACTTGTGAATAGCTGCGTGATCTTCCAGTACGCCTTCACAGAGCACCCAGAGTCAATACTCTACTGCATTTGGTATATCAAGAATATTTTACCGAATTTCCCGGTTAATCCGAATTCCCTGAAATCCGAACAAAGGTCAGCCAAAATTAGTTCGGATTCCCGTGGTTCTACTGTATTTAAAATCTAAAATACAATAATCGCGATACAGCTTCAAATCATAAAATTATCCAACTTCAAGTAGATAAAATGCCCACCAAATAATATATCAAAGTAATTTAAGCAAAGGTATATAAAGGTCATAGCATAGAGGGATCTATACAGAGAGGTCATCTATCATCAATTAGTAAAATAATTTTGTTGTGATTTCAAGAGAAAAACTAACAGCTAAAATTACTTTTTCTTATCTACTCTAAAGTTCATTTTAAAAAAAATATCAATTGTTTATTTACTATTCTTTTTATATTGTCTGAAACACAGAAGTTCTATTTTCTAGCATTTAAATTTAGATAGATTAATCAGGATAAGGATTTATTAATTCATATGTATCAACTGAAAATATTTTCAATGGAATTCAGAATCAACTAGAAAAAATTTCTTTTAACCGTACAATGTACTATTTTTATTTTTAACACAAATTTTGAATATATAAAAATGATTGTAAAGAATGCAAGTAAAGTAATTAAAACTTAATTTTGAAATTTTTTATTAAATTTAATTTATCAAGAGACATGAATTGTTCAATTAAAACTTCCTCATGAAAAAGTTTCCTTCTCTTAGCCAAATATGTTGTATGTAAATGACTTTAATCATCAATGGTTAAATTATAAAAATTAATTGAAGAAACTACAAAAATGTTAGTGATAAATATTGCACTGTGTAAAAATATCATTAGACAAAAAGAATGGAGAATAATCCATGCTTGTACTTCATATAAATTCTATCCATAGCTAATTTATACTTTTTTCATGTGAAGAAGTGTCAAGCATTAAGAAAGTTAGATGACATTAGAAGCAAACTAACTTAATTAAATCACAGCTACCTATTGGTTAAAATGGATTTTATCTCAAATTTTGCCTTTAGACCTTATTGCTACTTTTGATGAAATGCCTTAAAATGCTGTTTTCAAAATTTCGCCATATAAATGCCCACTTAACATATAGGGATATAAAAAATTTTTATTGATCTTCAAATACTTTTATTCGCTTCTTTTACTTTCCCAATAAAGTTTTTCACTCGAAGAATTTTCTTATAAAAGTCAAGGGAAAAATTGAAACGTATTGGTTATACCACAAGCCTTGATGTACATCGAAATTTAAAGTTTACAGGTTTCATTATGCATTATTTTAAATGTTCAGAAGATTCACATATTACAATATATTTGGTGCTCAGCACAGCAAAATATGACTTATGTATAATTAAACTACAAAAAAACCCATCTACACAACCCGTATAATAAATAACTCTAGATTTCCTACAGCACATAACGCGCCATATATTAATTGCTTTATTTGGAATTTTGCAGCATTACAAAGCAAAGATAATCTTAATATAACATCAATTCATAACATAATGCAAAAATAACTGTGAAAGATTATTACTATGGGAAATAATAGATACTAACTTTATGGTCTGCTCTTTCCTCTTTCAGAATTTCATTAATTCCGATTCATAGAGAAGACTTGCTGCAATCGGAAGAAATTAAAAAGAAAGCTGATTTTGCCAGGATAATTCTTTTATCCTTCTCAGAAATTAACCATGAAGCATATTTGCACTGCCATCACCATTGTTCTTTGTGTTACGTTTGAAGTGAAATGTCAAGACTTATCGCAAGTGTTAGGAAATGTGGTTCAAAATTCAGAAAATATGACTGTTTTAGAAAAATGGCAAAGCATCGAAAAAAGCCTCAAGAAACTTTCTGGTGCTGTAATAAAAATGGCTATGCCACACGTATTAAAAGCTTCCGAAATTATGAATATTTCGTCACCATGTATGCAGGAGGCTATGAAACTCATACTAGGTGTAAAGAACATTAAATCGTGGGCCTTCAGATGTAAGTAAAACTCACATTTTCACATTCATCTGTTGATTTTATGTATCAATAACACTGGACAACAAAAAAATTGTTTTTTCGTGTTGCTTGAGAAAGACAGGGTTATACCTACGTATTTTTGTGAACTGATTTCAAATCTGTTAACAGTTTTTTACAATCGCACATAGTTTTTGAGCAGCGTAGTAACTCTTATTATATATATTAGGAAATCAAATTCAGCTTGCAATATTTACACAGGCATATTAAAATGTTACAAACCTTCACTTTCTTGTGTACTTGGCCTGTCGACTGTGCTTGACTTGAGGAATATCTATTTTCAATGTCCAACAATAGTCGGCTAGCATTTTGGGATTCCATTTCCCTTCGTAACGATCTCCCATATTCGAAATATAGAGATGGAACCGTTCACCATGCTCTTCGCTTACTGATCCAAAGATTTCATGGTAGAATTCTAAGTGGGAGTGCAAGAAATGTATTTTCAACGTCATGTTGCATCCCCTGGTTTTGTAGGTCTCTAAGCAAGTTATTGACGATTTGCCTTAGTTTTCCGCTTTGTGATTTCCGAGGAAGTTTTTTGCTAACTCCTTAAACGATGTCCATGCTGCGGCTTCCTTCTTAGTCAGTTTACTCTCAAACATAGGATCCTTCATTAGTTGTTTAATTTGAGGTACAACAAATATGACTTTCTTAATTTTTGCTTCACTCACTTATGGAAATTTCATACGTAAGTGCTGAAATCAATTTCTCCACAGTTCATTGCTTTAACAAAATTCTTCATCAAACCTAATTTGATGTGCAATGGAGGCAAGAGAATTTTTTCTGAGGCAATTAGTGGTTCGTTCTCTTCGTTCTTCACACCCGGTATGAGGAACTGCCGCTTGGGCCACAGCTTCTTGATGCAGTGCTTTTTTCCGTCCTTGCTGTCCCACTGGAACAGAAAGCAACAAAACTTGGTGTAGTCTGCTTGCAATCCAACTAAGACGACAATCACTTTAAAGTCGGCGCAGATATGCCAAGAATGCTTGCTGTACTCAATACTGGACAACATATCCTGCAAGGTTTCGTATGTTTCTTTCATACGAACAACATACCCTACAGGAATCGAAGGGTGCTTGTTACCATTGTGTAACAGAACTGTTTTTAAGCTGACCTTTGAAGAGTCTATAAAGAAACGACATTCTTGAGGGTTATGTTGTAGTCCTAGAGCCGCAAACAACGAGTCAACGAATTACAAAATATCACATCACCATCTTGGCAAAGTCTTCCACGTGCTTCGAAATAGAAACATCTGTCCTTACAAAGTGGCTCATGCGTTGAATCGTATTTGCGTTGCAGGATTCTCGATCCAAAAACACCTATTATAATTTTTGACATACAGCCTTTACTTTATGAAAATTATATTTGTAAGAGCATTTCAAACACAAACATTATATTCTTAGCCTACAATTAATTTTTTCGGAAAGTATTTTTGACACAAGATCCTACAGATTTCAATGACATTTTCTATATACATGTAAGCAATTACGAGTATTGTTGCTTAAAAACAGTATTTTATAGAGGTTTTTCAAGATTATATTCGGGTTCAGTGGCCATAGAAATACCATTATCAGTTAAAATCTCAAAGGCAACAAAACAAATATCCTGGCTACGACATTGATTCAAATAAAAGAAAGGAGTGAACAGAGGTTTTGTTGCGAGTTAATGTTGCATAAAATTGGAGGGTGATAGACAAATTCTGATTGTTTTCTTTTAATTCAGAGCGTGAAAGTACATAAGAATTAGCTGAAATAATACGGGAAACAAAATGGTTGATGTCCAGTGTAATTTGTTCTTCTTTAACCTTTTGCTCTCCAAAATCTAATTAGATTCGTATTGTACTTTGCATGTTGCATTCGAAGATTAAATTCCTGAAAAGACTACGCAATTGCTTTCATTAGCAATTAAAACAAGTATGAACAATCTCGGGAAAATCCTGTCCAAATCGTTTAAAAAAAATTGTATCGCATGCGTTTTGAGGGAAAATTGAGCGTGCAACTCAATGTCTCCTTAAGCAGGCCATTCACATCTCTTAAAAAATGGAATTATTGGAACACAGGAAAGAAAAAGCGATCGCCAGTTTTAAAAACTGATAGAAATTGGCATAAAGGATTGGCAATGCTTGAATTCAAACGAACTCAAAATCCAACACTTCATGCGCCGATTCCAATTTGGGGTATCGATTAGAGGGTAGAGGGGGGACTCTCCCTTCCCGCCCAGAGGAAGAGGAGAAGGGGTGAGTAGAATTCTACGACTTTGAACCTTGTCTCAAAACAAACTTTACAGCCTCCGTGAATGACCTCCATTTTTCGACTCGAATGAATGGAAAAAAACCAGTCTTGGGACAAATGGAACGAATGCCCATCTTTAGGGAGCGAATGGAGCGCTCAAGGTTAAGTTACTGATTAGAATAGATGACCGATTTTGCAGTAATAAATCGACATATATTTGGGAATTTTTACAAAAATAAAGCTCATATTTTGCCAGAGAAGTCTCTACAAAATTATTCCTTTACTTAAAGAATAATATTTTTTTTTTGAAAAAAATAGTAAGCATTGTTTGTTAATGATAGATGGCCGATTTCTGAATTTATTTTTAAAAAATAGGTAGCACACTGATATATACATTCGTATTAACATTACATATATTAGCAAGGAAAATATATTATGAAAATAAGCTTAAGAAATGTGTAAAAAATTTAATTAGAATAATTATTCTGATGTTGAATTACTTATAGGCGCACACTTTTAAACTTTTTGAGAAAGCAATTATATATTTCCTCCTAACTACTAATGAATATTTTCTTCAAGATACATAAAAATTATTAGACATTTCTCAAATATCGACAGGAACACAGAGAATATAGCAAATATTGCTTAGATATCTGCACACATATAATTGTTAACTAAGGTCTTTGCATAACTACTGATTTGCTGGAATTTTGAACATTTTCAAGTGCTGAGGCCCTATGGTGTTAAGGAATAGAAAGTATTATGTGTTAAAGTGCCTATGAAAAGAATTCGAATAATGATATTTTTAGTGTAGATTTAGAAACTCAATGAGCTATTTTACATGATAGATATTTTTGTTTTACATAATACTAGCTGTTTGGCCCTGCGTTTCGCGGGATTAAAATATTCTTATGTCTAAAATTTTCATTGAAAAAACTATTTTTGTATAGAAATACAAAAGTATAGTATACAAAATTCTTTCATCATCTGATAATCTTTTACTTCTAATTTTGTTCACAAATAATGAAGTATATGAAAGGTTTTGACGAATGTTTTAGGACAATTAATTAAATAATTAATTTTTCATTAATAAAAAGCGTTAAAATAAATCAGATCATTAGTTGTTCCTGATATAAATTATGAAACGTCTGCTTTTAAACTTTTCTTTAGTGTTCTTCTAGAATTCGGCTAATGAGTTCTATCAACAGCTCTTCCTATGTATTCTTGTTCATAAACAATAAAAAATATATTGTTACGAATCACGAATTTTATACACAATTTAATTTTTTAAAAATTATTGAAATGAGAGCAACAAGTTGAAGGGAAATGAAATTTGTGTCACTGAAAAATTAATTTTTTTGAACTTTATATTATAGTTTAAAATGGTTTTTGTGAGATGATATTTTCGAAAGATGTCGCGGGAAAAAGCAAAATCTTGCTTAATTTTTAAGTTTGCTAACGTTTTAATTAACTTTTGGGCTTTTAAAGATTGACAGTGATTTTTTAATTCTTATATAAAATATTTACAAAAAACACCCCACAAAAATAAAGTTCTCACCGTTGCCTAGCAAAAAAGTATCTATTAATTTGTTTTATTTCAAAATAGTCTGCTTGTAATTTATTATTTATTAAAATTTGAAAAATTAATAAAAATTGAAGGTAAATTATCCAGACATAACACTGGTTTAATTTAAAAGGTGAAATTTTAAATTTTAAGATGGTTTAAAAATATTTTTGTGGGACAATTTTCTTCAAAAATTCCTCGGAAAAAAGGTTTTCGGTTAATTTCTTATTAACTGACTGTTTAATTAACTTCAGCACTTCGAAAAGTTCACAGATATCTTCCCCTTGTCTTAACTAATAAGTGTGAAAAGTTTTGTCGATATCAGGGTTGTGTTTTAGGAGCAAAGATGTAGAACATATCCACATACCCACAATGACTTTTATCTGTATTAAGATTAAACACCTTAGGCAAATTGATGCAAATTTAAGCACGAAAAAATACGAAAGCTGTAAGTAAATACTTGATAATGAAAAGCATTGATATCTGATTTCTAATTCTATAATAATATTTTTTTGTCTTCTGAAACGTATTAGTACCACTGTGAATATTATCTAAAGATTAAAAGATCTCGTAACGGAAAAATTCCATTCTTCGTTACTTCTTTTCTACTTTTTTTTTCTTTTTTCTTCTCATATAGCTTACTTTTATATCGTCTACCTAGTTCGAAAACTTTTAACAAATGTTTATGCATTTTTGTCCGATAACTTTGGAAATATTGCACGAAATCGACTTTGTGCCAACATAAAATTCATTAATTTTCACTGTTCATGAAATGTTTAATCATACGTCCTATCACGCGAGCCTCTTGTTTATTCCTTCTTGATTAATTCCAAAGCAGGGGCGGCTCGTGAGCTCAGAAACGTGGAGGGCTGCAAGACAATATTTATCAAGAGAATACATTTTTAAAAAAGCTATTTTATCTTTCAATATGCCAATTTTTTTTTATTTCCAAAGCCAGATTTGAAATGGCCTGCTTTTCAAACAAATTAAATAACCAGCATATGACATTTGCTACTAGTTTTACTAATAGAAAGTTAAGTGGATATTGATGTGACGATTCTGCTGAAGAAAAAAAAAAATGAGAGCTCTACATACACACTTCCTTCCTCGCCCACTTCACTCGATAACACTCTTCCGAAAATGAATATCTTCTTCAAAAGAAATCTAGCCTTCTATAGAGAGAAAGCAAATAATCAATCAACCAGATGTGTTTCTGTTGACGCAACACGAACCGGAACCAAAACCCATAAAAGTCCATGAGACTTCCACTTTGGGTGGGAATGAGGAGAAAAAATGGAAAAATATTAAAAAGAGCATCTTTTTCCTCTTTAAGTTGTCCTCCTTGCCAGCCAGAGCTTCTCGCCTGGCAGCTCATAGCCATCTAAGTTAAAGGGAGAAAGGGTTGCTTTTTCTCTCTGGAATTTCTGCGCTGTGAACGAATTTTAGGTATGGGTAGAGACTTTGCAGCTCAGGTATGCTTCTCTGTTACTTGCTGATTTATTTTCTGTCTTCTTTTTAATTTTTTATTACTTTTTGCATTTCCGTAAGTCATGGAACTCTGAGAGTGAAAAAGTAAGCGAATAAGATTAAAAACGAAAATACAAGTTTGAAAAAATTTCAGGGAGTGCTGCAGCTCCATAGCCCTAATGGAGGAGCCGTCACTGTTCCAAAGCTTCGTTTTATTTCACTTCACACATACGCAGTTAGAAATGTAATTTTTTAATCGTTCGATTTTACAATTACAAAAAAATTTGTGTTATTTTTCTTGTATGGTTTAATTTTGTTTAAATTAAATATATGTTTTGAAGTTCAATTTATAATATGGAAACTTATATTTCCTTCAAAATCCATGGTATATACAGTCCAACTATTGACTTAATTCTCTGCATCACAAACAAGAAGAAAAGTACAAAAAAGTACTTTTCGCATTTCTTTCATTTGGATGTTTTGTCCATTTGCTTTCCATAAAATAGATGATACTTTTTCATCGCTCCACATTTATTCTCCGCTCTGAGAAAGTGAAGGAAAGATCTTCATTTTCATCCTAACGAATGTAACGATTTTATGCTTACTTTTATAGTGATATTATTTTTTTATATATTACTGAAAGATTGAAACAGACGACTAATTATAACTTTTATTACTCATTTTATTATTTTTTAAAAATAGTATTAGTTCCAAATAAATTCCCGTTAGATTATTTTAATTTTCAGAATTTAGTTAATGTTATAAATTTCATAATATACTAAAGGGCGATCTTACATTTGATAAATAAAAAATGCAAAATCAACCATAGACCTATGAGAGCAGGTAGCATAATAATGCATTTGTTACTTTAAGGCCAAGATCAGGCCGTAAAGGAGAGCTCAACAAATTATAGAGAACGCAAAAAATTATTTTGTGCTAAGGAAATTAGAAAATAAAAATTTCCTAATGCAATCTGAAGATTATTGCACTTTTCTTGTATTATTTCTGCCATTCTTAATATTTTCATATAACCTATCAATACTGGAAACTCAACTGACCTGAATCAAATCATTTGAATGAGAACAAAACAAAAAAAGCTTTAACAAAATGAGAATTTCAGGATGAGTTTCTAAACTTAGACAAGAGCAAGATCATAATTTTACTTCTAAACACACGTTGTTTAATTTTTAATTAAGTAAAATTATAATTAAAATTTTAAAAACCTGCTCCTAGGTGCGCAGCATCACCTTCCAAGGTACATTCTTATGTATTTTTTATTGCACATTTTAGAGTCGAAATGAATTAAAGCCAACAGTGGCATAAAAGCCAGTCGTCAATGACAGCTATTACCAAATGAATATATAATTGTTAGATACTTTGTGTGCTATTTCCTTTTATTAGAAGAGAATAATTTTAACAACTCTTGAACAACATAAGAATGAAGATATAAAAGTTTTTCTATTTCTAGGTGATGAGTGAAGTCGCGAAGTTTGCCACTGTCGTGTCACTCTTTCAAGTTTTACTTAAAATTAATCTATTTACCTAAAAAATAATAATTCTTTTCATTCTCAGAGTTATTTATTTAATGTATATGATGTGTAAGTTAATTTAACATAACATTTCACTGCAGAACTTTACTGTAAAAAGCTGTGTGCTTACTACATTCTTTGTTCGAATCCTGGTTTTAAGAAACTGCACTTTAGTAACCGTCCCTTTCAAAATTGTAATTTGTTCCTTTCCCTCTTCGTGGAAATTTTATTCCTGGTTTGGCATTGCGCTTTGAAGAAAGCATTCTGGTTCGAACCCAAAGAGTTCCTTTCCCATGGGAGGTTTATTGGTTTATTGCCTTACTTTTTCTGTGAGAAAATCACAGCTGCGGGAAAGGGGTCCAGAGAAATCCTTTTTCCCACAGTTGAAGATGGTCAGTGGCAAAGAATGTCCAGCTGTTTCCTGTCGAGACCTTACTAATTGGCCATTTCGAGCCATTTTAAATCTTTGAGTATTGTTCGTTTGCAGGGCTTGGCTCTTCTTTGGGAACATTAAGAGTTGAGGGTCAGTTGCCCCCTGGGGTGTTTTCTTCCTGCCAGCTGGTCGAGAGAGAGAAGATGCAATTAAGAAAGTCCGGGTCAAAAATCAAATTGATTCGCTCTTGAAGTTCTTACGTAGAAGAAGGTTTCACCCTTGTTGACCAATTGTGATCACGTTTTTCATTGGGGGTGGGGTCGCTAAATTTGTTTTTTGGCTTGGCGACATAATGAATCAATAGTTTAAAGTGGAATTGGCGACTAGTTTTAAAGGGTTTACTGTAGAATAAAAATTCTGGTAAGACGCAATTGGGTTAGTGTATAGTTTTTTTGGCGGTTGTCTTCCCGCCAAGTTTTTGTATAAGTAGATTTTTTTGGGGGGGAATTAGAGGAGAAATTGGAGTTTTGAAAATTTTTTCGGAAGGAAGGTGTCGGAGAGAGTTAGCCGAGAGAAGAAGCGGTATGATTATGCAGATGTGGAAAAGGACAAGATTTTGATTCTGACCAATTGGCAACAATAGAAAGCTTGAGCGCGGCAAAAAGGATCTCGGATGATGTAAACGCTTGACGGCTTTTGTATTTGGGAAGCCCAGAATACTTTGAGACTTTTTTTTTTATTCAGTTGCTCTGACCGTGCAGATGTGTGGGTGCTAGTTTGGTCCATTTTTCACTTTCGGGCCATTTGATCGAGATGACTAGCTTGCTAGCCAGACTTCCTTCGCAAAAGGATCTGCGTATCGGAACTTAGGTGCTATGCATGATTTTTGCCCGAGAAAGACTTCCTGATAAAAGGGCGTTTCGGAAGGACGAGTGCCTAAATTTTTTGAACTTATAAAGTCTACATTGATCCGTTGAACATTCCCGCTTTTGGTAGCAACAATAACATGTCACTGGCGAGTATCCTACGCTTGTCATGGAGAGATCGATGGACCCAGACAAAAGCTTGCCCCAGCCAAAGGCTCCCATTGAACTTTGCCTCTTGTGGAAGTAACATCAATATCTCGCTTGCCGTAAATTCCAGGTAATGCGTGTCATGGAGGAATCAACGATCCTGTCAAAGCTTGCCCCAGCAAATAGATGAGTACAGCTTTTATGATATTTATTTATGCTGACGTTTTGAGTATAGATTAAATTTTGGGATTCATTATCACCTTGCTAAATTTCCATAAGTTTAAA
>BGPR01047320.1:0-11821 GCA_013235015.1 Araneus ventricosus | reverse complement strand
ATGGTTTCACTGGATTTTTTTTTGACCGCATTGAAACAAAAAATTTTAACAATTTATATGCATATAATTATATTTTTAAACTGGTGAAATATATTTTTTCCAAAGAGTTTCTTGACGACTGAATGTTGTCTGATGATCTAGTATGGGGCTGCTCAAATATTATATTTAAGCATGTGTTTTGCACATTTGAACCCTCCCCCCCTGTCAAAGAAAATAAGCAACTGTAAACCCCTCTTATAATTACGGGCAAACTGCAACTCCACCTGTTCTTTTTTTTACAAAACGTATAACAGTAATAATCTAATTTTAAAATTTTAGACTCCAATTCAAATAAAAAACTCACCGCAAGGGTTTAAAAAATGAAAAAAAAAAAATGTATGTTTAATTTCCTTACAATTTTGTTTAAGAAAATTTCTTAGCTTATCACAATTTTAAAAGAACATAGCTATATTTTAAATTTAATTTTGTACATGCGCATCTTCTATTCAGATGATGACCAATGTTGCTCAAGCCATTTTTCCATATCTGCTATTATATTGCTTCCCCCTTCTGTTACTACTTCATCGCTTTCTACATAACAAGAAGATGTAACTTCAAACCTGACTAAGAATATATTTTTTTTACACACGAAATATTCAATGAAATTCAAGTTTGTTGTAACATGTTTATTTGTGCTTGCTTGGAAACTCGTATTGTCACAATACAACATATTGGTCCATTTCATTCCAATCTCATCATTGGAAATAGTAACAAGTTCTCAGAAATAAGCCTCGTGCATCAAACATTATTATGAGCTGTCACCTCCAGTTATTATAAAGAAAAGATACTATTATATTGTTACGTAAGTAATTCTTTGATTGAACTTCTGTTTTTTATTATCCTTTTTTGTTTCTTGAGTTTAACCACGTTGGTGCTTTTGTGTTGTGTGTGTTTTTGTTTGTGTTTGGTTTTGGTTTTGTGGTTTTTTTTTCTATTAACACGTGCAATTCATACCTTCCAAATATGTAGGTCTGTTATATATACATATATAATTGTAACTTTTTTTTTCTTGACTGGTCTGACTCCTCCCCGTCGATCCTTGCTGACTCTAAACCCTTTGGGTGAGTCGGTCGGCGTGAGTTATGTATGTTGGTAAACAATATGGGTAGAGAAGATTCCACTGCAAGGAAACGAAGGTTAGCAAGAGAGCTCGAAGCCAAAACAAATGAAATCAGTATTGTAATAATTTCGCATTAATTTATAAGGATGGCTAAAAATTACACTTCCTATTGCTTTCTTTTTTTCTTCTTTTGAGGTTAAGTTTAGTATTTGCAGAACTTTTACTTTTTGCACGAATTTGGGGGGGACAAAATTCTGTAACATTTTTAATCCCTTATGTATTCTTGTGTTCGCCATTACCGACTTTGAGTTCGTGCATCCCCAACTGGTCCTTCGCGTACACTCAGGGGTACGCGTACCACAAGTTGGGTTCCCAACTGTGGAATACCATATGATCTACTTCCCTCTGTACTATACCATATGATCTACTGGGGTACCACAACGCCCACTTTGACAGAACTAGTAATTGGTCACCATCGAATGTTGTACTTCTTTTACATATTTATGTGTATTTAGAAATTTATCAAAAATACTCAAGCAACGAAAGTTTCATCTAATGTTCTATTACAGGGGCCGAGGCGCAACTCGTTGCTGTTATGACATATATCAGAAACCACATAACAAAGCGTACGGAATTTTGATGCAAAATCTGAAACCAGCGACATGTGTCATTTTTGTGACAACATACAACAGTCGCGTATCACATGCAGTTATTTACGAGCAGATGTGCCTAACCTGTACGATTGTTTTTATCAGTAAATTGCTCTGGTAAATTTGGCTTATGACATTTCGATATATAGTTCAGCAACGGATTCCGAGACTACCACTTTTGGACGATTTTACACCGAAAGGGGTGTCAGGCAATGAGTCATGTGAGCGCATTTCCGGAGTTCTTTGTTAGATCACGCTCAGTAAAATGTAAACATCACCTTTCCATTCTTCACTTTCACCCTATTTTGATGAAAATAACTCTGCCCGGCGCATGCGCAAAAGCGCGGAGGGTTTCCGAATCCGTTGCTATGCAATAGCAGTGATCAGGGTTGCCATATTGGCCTTTTTAAGGCCAAATTTTCGAAATTCGGCCTTTTTTCAAAGCGGTTGGCCTTAAGAATTTTCATTTGGCCTTAAATTAATTTTTGGCCATTTTTCGGCTTTATTTTCATTCATGATTTTTAGAACTGCTTTTTATAACTATTTCTACTGTTTTTTTAAATAAAATTTTTATATTCTAAAACAATATTTAGAACTGATTCGAACTGTATATAAGGTGAATAATATCAAAACTAAAAACAGAGTCTTGAAAATTTTATGTCTTATTGGAAACGCTTATTACGAGTTTGAAATCAATTTTATTATACTAATGGAACAAACTTTTTATATTGTTTATTATTTATTTTGAGTACGGAATCACTTTTCAGTTATTATGACCAAACTGGAAAATAACCTTGCATACTTTCCCTCACTCATGAGATAATATACCATGTTCAGCTATTTCGTTTAGCCGTCACTTTTCATTGCAAAGCTGTTTATGGAGTAGTTAAAAAAATTTCACTTCAATATTGTTTCATTAATAGAGTATTGATCATACGCGTCATTCTAAAATGATTCGTTTGTATAAGATAAAGTATTTTCTAATCGTAAATGTAGCGAAAAATAAGTAATTCAATCAGTTTTTCAAATTTGGCCTTATTGTTAAGAAGGTTTGGTCTTATTTTGTCATTTTGATCTGGCAACCCTGGCATTGATGAAATTTACTGGTTAAGAGCCGTGATTTCGACATGCCCGGTTTAAACACAGTGAAACGTGTTTACACTATGTTATAAAATAGCATGAAGTACAAATCATGCAGGTGCGGAACAAAAATTCGCTTCCTCTTCCGGCAAATTAAGATATTTTTATGTTTGTAATAAATGTTGGAAGGAAACACAGATGTAATACTTAACATGGTATATTCATTAATCGTCGTTCTTCATTTGATATCAAAGCCCTTCTCGACAGAATAAAAAACAGTAAAAGAAAAATTCTTGGAACCGAATCTTATTTGTCCACCTGAGGTCATCACGCGACGTGAGTGGACGTAAAACGCTGATTCCACTACCTGTAAGAATCACGTGCCTTGGAAACAGAAACTCATGTCGACACCCTTCCCATGTGTCTCAACTTCGAATTTCAAAGATTACAATTAAAAACTTGTAAACGAATTCCTTTTTAAAAAATATCCTGCTAATCAGAACATCGTTATATTGAAAATTGTGTTCCCTCTAACGGTAATTCAGAATAATTAAACAATAAAAACTAGTCTTAATTCCATGACGTATGAGTTTATTTAACTTTCTAAATTGGACGACGCTTCCTTTTGGGGACATTTGTTTTTATTTCAATCCATATGGACGAGTTTTTTGCTTTGTTTGTTTACATTTAAGTTCTGGGACTACATAATTCCGGCGTAATGCTAAGGGGTCTATTCTGGTACCCCCGGTGGGGGGGGGTCCGTTGTTAACGTGCGGAACCCAACCCAACCGGGGGTACCAGAATAGACCCCTAAGTCAATGGAATCTTCAAAGCGGAAGTCCAACGTCCCACCAGATAAAGTCAAGGTTTTTAGTGTAAGTAAGCAAACCAGAAAACTCGTCCACAAAAACGTAAAATGCACTGAGATACTTAAGCGTTTTCATTAATTTTTCTCTTCTAAATTTATTGCTTCTTTTATTCAATAAAAAATTTAAAAATCAAACATTTTACAATTCGATGCACAAATCAGACATGTTAGCCCTGTTTAACACGAAGGGGTTAAACAGGGATGTCTTATCCAATTGTACAAATTAGGCTGTAGTCCAGGGACGCCATTTATCCAAGGGCGCCGAAACATTTACTACACTGATTTATTTTAATTTTGAACCAATAAATTTATTTAATTGTAATTTAACTCCTTCTTTGTCAGATTTTTTTTCCTAATCTCCGACAAAATTATTACGTTTTCCATTCGAAAACATGAAGAAAGTAGGGCTGTTTGCACCATTTCTTAGCAATATTCAGAAATACAAAAAGAATAATCAGGGAATATAATGAGACATGTAATTAGAGACGAATTCACTTTTAATGATGCAATGTTTCTCTTCGTCGCTTGACAAAGAAGAGGTTAAATATGTTACAAGTAAAAATATAACTTACTTGTAACTATTCAGCCATCAATTTTGTAATGTTACATAAACATGGATATTAGTTAAAAAAAACATTCATACAGAGACAATGTGTGAATACTTTTATATTTATAACTAGCCGCCTTCGGCGACCAGCTTGTTCGCCGGGAATATGATTTCAATTGAATCTTGGATCATTTTATATTCATGGCTCTCTTAATAACGTAATTTTAAACTTCAGATTGTAGTAAATATTTAACCCATGTTCTATTAGTGACCTTGGGCCTCTTCTGTTCATTGTCTACATAAATGTTCCTAATAGAGTCAAATAACTGACCATGTCATGTAACCTCTAATTTCATGTTGGCGGCACTATCTTCACTTCCTTCTCCCTCTTGTAAAATATGCATTTGATTTAACATAATAATGGAGCCGCATATTTTATGGCCAGCGGCATGTTAACTGGATTAAAACATGCTGAGAAAAGAATGAAAGCATAGCAACCATAACCATTCAGTTTACTGGATATATTTCTTAATGTAAGCAAAGCAATATCTCGGAGAGCTTGGTTTACAGATTTCACAAAAATTTTGATGAAATAAAATATGAAAGCAAGATGCATTAGAATGTTATCTCAGATTACAAACAATGAAAGAGAAATATGCAATTAAATATTTGTTTAAACAATGAAAACGGTTTGAGTTGCGTTGCAACAATAAAAAATATTTTTAAATATTTATTAAAATTTGAGAAAGTATTGTACGGCAACTTAATTGATACCATCGGAAAGGTAATTTTTGCACTTTTAGACGATATAAAAATGATTTTTGTGCTATAATATTTTCGTAGGTTATTAAGGAAAAAAGGCAAACTTTCGCTTAATTTTTAATTAACTAAAATTCTAATTAAAATTTCAACAAAAGGGCTCCGAGGTACACATCCCCCCCTCCAAAGTATGTTTGGGCCAAATTTCATAGCTCTAGATCCAAGGATCTGATCTGTAAAGCGCCAACACACACACACGTATTCTCCTTTATTATTAGTAGAGATGGAACCGTTTAATTTAAATTAAAATCGTGTATACGTTTAGGGGTGTCGGAACCTGGCTTGTAAAATCCTAGTTTGAAAAGGCGCCAATTTGCAAAATGTTAACACGGTCACTTTTTTTTATTTGCTTCTCAATAATTTTATTTGGTAAGTATTTTCGTTGGATTATTAGGCTTTCAAATTCCTAGTTATGGTTCTGATGGGGCATCAAATTGCTATAGCCCAGGGCGTTAAAATCTATTAAGACGGCCCTGGATGGTATTGTCTAGACTTCTGATTTTAAGAATTGTGGGTTCTAGATCCGATTTCACTGAAGATCTATTGTTTGGGGTCCTTATGCCCATTGAACCTGTCATCATGGGTAAAGCAATTTTATGTACAGAGAATGAGAAATGAGATACTGACTATACCGCAGAATTGCGAGATCCGTTCCCAATAGCCTTCGTAAAATTTGAAAAGGGAAAGTTACTCTAACAAATCAATTAATCGCAATACAAAAAAAAACAAGGAAATACATCGCATTTTCATTGTATTGTAAAGAAACTGAGAACAAAGATTAGTTGCATTTTCATTAGTCATACAATAAAATGCATAAAGCACAGTTTCCTTTCTTTTTATTGAGGTACCGAGAGTTAGTGTTGTGAGAAAAAAAATATATACTCCCAACTTTTAGAAATAATCGTTTCCCAGAAAAACAAACGAAACGTTTTTCACCTGCAAAAAGAAAAAAAAAGCAGTGACGAAACTTCTTCCAGTTTTCTGTTTTGAAAAGAATTGTAGTTTGTTTCAACAAATGTTTAATTGTACTATTTAGTTAGTCTGAAATACTACCTCCAATCCTTTTTTCTATTATGAATGTGAGAAAAAAGAGAGAGAGAGAGAGAGAAAAGGCGATTAGTACCTAGATAAAATTTAACTGTTTTTCTTTTATTAGTAGTAGTAGTAGTGGTAGTAGAGACGTCAGCTGTTTTATTAATTGGAGATTTTTCTTCTAAAGCTTCTAATGACAGAATTTATTACAAGTATGTTAACGAAAAAAAAAGGGGGGGAAGTGAATGAATAACAGTCTTTCAGATACGTTTATTCTTATCCGTTGAAAAAAGGGAAAATTTCTAAATATGAGAAATGATTAATCGTGAAAACGTTGAAAATGCTTTTTAAGAACTTTAAAATGACCGATTCAGTTGTTCTCAAACAGTTGCTGGTTGGCATTTTTCTGTAACGCCAGTCACTACATTCAGCTGTTATTTAAAACAGTTTATTAAAGCAATTCTTTATTCACAAGAAACGATTTATTCCATTTTTTCCCAAATATAATCGCAAAGCCCACCACAACTGACTGACTCACAACGGTGTGTATTTACACGAACTAATTGGATGATGCTCTTCTCTAATAAACATCAGAAACTATTCAAGTGTTTACCGCAATGCTAAACAAGGCCAATTTTGTCCTTATGTAACCACCTAAAGATGCCATGTCATTGGAGGACAAGTCCATCAGAATAAACTGCTAACTTTCCCTCTGACTCTCATAATAAACACTGAATTGCAATACATCTTTAATTATCTCTGTAAATGAATTTTTAAGCATGTTAATGATTTTTTGATGTTTAACCCTTAAAGGCAAAGTGTTGCCTTTAAGCAACATACCCAATTTTGACCTCTAAAATTTTTGAGAATAAGACTGAAGCTCTAATGCCTGTTGATGTTAATAAAATACATGCTGGAAATGTTATGAAATCAATTTACAACGTATAGATGGTAAAGTGAGTGCTGATAAAAAATAAAAATAAATTGATGATTTTCACTTGAGGCTGTATCTCTTTAGCTTTGTGTTGTACGTTTGAGAATACCATATTTTATTCTATAATTTTGAAGAAAATTCCTTGTCCGTATTATTTCTTAAAAATCTGTTTGATATTATAGAATTTTATCAAGGAGATTTTTTTGCAATTAAAGCCCAGTCTTGCCGATGGGTTCAAGCTATTTTAAACCATAAACCATACTTAAAACAAAATAGTATTTTTTAAGTATCTTTCCCAAGTTTTATTCAAGAAATGAAAGTAAAAAAATCATTTTAAAATCATATTTCAAAAAATAGGACCTTTAAGGGTTAAAATACAATTAATGAAAATCATTGATATTTATCTTTTTGTGCACATTTTATTTCGTTAATTCAAAGAAGCTGTAATTTTTTATATCAGATTTATTTATACTTGAGTATTTTATGTTCATTAGTATTATCATTTTAGCTATGTAGGCATGTAAATACGGAAGCACGGATTCATAAAGAGCTCATGAATTTCTTTTTTTTTTTATCTAGAGGCACCAGGTATCCTTGCACCGCCCATGATGTAAGCTGCTAATCTTTGGTGGTTGAGGATCCTTTCACGCACTTACCGCCAAAGAACAGCATTACGGCTATGGACGAGTTTTCTGATTTGTTTATTTGGGTTTCACAGAATTTCCGTGGTGAGGGTTCACTTCCGTTTTCTAGTAATCCGCCTATTTAAGCGATCGGCATATCCAATTGTATTCTATATCAAGCGCCAAGTTCGATTCAGTTCTTTCTTGAGTACTCAAAGCGCCAAAAAGAGCGATAAAGAATAATTATGGCAGCCTTTCCATAAAATTAGGTTCTTATTATAAGTCAATATTGAGGGCTACAATACTAGGAACATGAAATTTAATATTTTCAAAGTATCTTTAAGCCATAACATTAGAAAACTCCGCTTTAAACATTAATTAATATCTTCAAACAGAGTGTTGGAATTTTGAAGGTTTCCATTGCCGGAAGTTCATGGGTAAGGCAGAAGTCAATATACAATAAACAAAACAGAAAACTCGACCGGTACTTTTCAAGAGAAATGCCTAATGAGCAGATTTGATAATGCAAAATTATTTCTGTTGATACAAACAACCGCATTAATTTCTTCGGAAATAAGCCTTAAACTTATAATGTCCCTGCGTGATCTGCAACTAACTTACTCGACTTTTTTTATTAGACTGAAGCTCCGTTCTGAAATTACAAGAGAGCTATTCGAGAGCTTATTTCGTCATTTCGAGTAATGTTAGACTGCACTTACGTCTTCACTCTTCTTTCCAAATTACCATGCCGCACCAACACGAGGATCGGGGTATGGAAGAGTTTTCTGCTTTGTTTGTTTACATTTACTTGCCTGTACTACGAATTTCCGGTGTAATGCTAAGGGGTCTATTCTGGTACCCCCGGTTGGGTTGGGTTCCGCACGTTAACAACGGAACCCAACTCAACTCCCAACCCAACCGGGGGTACCAGAATAGACCCCTAAGTCAATGGAATCTTCAAAGTGGAAGTACAACAAACAAGCAGATAAAGTCAAGGTTTTTAATGTAAGTAAACAATCCAGAAAACACATGACGGATTTCGAGTACAGGGTGATTCAAAAGGAAGGTGCAGATTTTAAATGTTTACATCTAAGGAACGACAATAGATAGAGACACATACGATGCATCACTGGATAGCGGAAAGTTCAAAGTTTTATTTCTTGCATTCAACATGAGCTCCATTTGTTATGCGACAAAGGTCCAATCGGAAGTCCATTTCTTGCCAAACACGCAGTAACTGGTCCCTCGTTACTGAACTCACTGTTGTAACAATTCGAGCTTGCAGATCTTGTTGAATAGAAGGCATAGGTAGTACATAAATGCTGTCTTTTATGTCCCCTCCCCATAGATAAAAATCGCAAGGGGTAAGAATGGTGTCATTCAGATACTGCTGTATACCTCATGGTGGAAGTGAGGTGGAGTACAGTCTTGCATGAAGATAACAACCAGTGTTAGAGCATGTTCGCTTCTACCGGGATTATCCGAATGCATGAAATAAGACTTGGAAATTTCCTCTATCCAGTGATGTATCTTATGTGTCTCTATCTATCGTCGTTCATTAGAAATAAGTACAGTCGACGTTCGTTATAACGACCGCACATTATAGAGACCATTCCATTATAACGACCAGTGATAAAATCCGCAACTGTGTTTCCCTATGCACTGTGTTATTTTACTTCCGGTATAACGACCGTACAGTGTCGTCTAATCCCAATACAACGTCCGAATTCAGCGAACACTCTTCCCGGTATTGTTCCAAAAAGAACATGTTTCTAAACGTAAATGATCTTGATTATTGTATTGCCGATCTTCGTAGATGTAGAGTCTTCAGTGTTACAGTTCAACTTTGACAAGGGGGGGGGAGAGAATTATCACTCACCACAACGCGGAAATTAGAATAGCCTAGAATAAGAAAAATGTTTCAAGTGCTATTGAGACTTTAAATTGTTTTTTTTTTTTAAAGGCATAACATTATTTATCATCTTTAACTGAAATGTAAAATTATGTTTTGCAAAAAGCACATATGCAGAAAAGACAATCAACCATTTCTGATTTTTTCTTTCGAAAATAAATGTTTTGTAAAAGTATATAACACCCTTTATTTTCTACTTTAAAATCTGTTTTAGAAATATATTTTTTAATTGATAAAATTTTATTTTTAATACCAATGATAAAAAATAAGTTCAGCATTTAGTTGGAATCTCTTTAAAAATCGCCTATTTGTATGGAACTGCTGAGCATGCATGTGTACAGTCTTTAATTATATCCACTATAGCGACCACTCGTTATAAAGACCTTTTGCTGTGGGACGCAGAGGGTCGTTATAACGAGCGTCGACTGTATTTTTAAATCTGCTCCTTCTTTTTGAATCACCCTGCATATTAGGTACATGTGCGTAGCCGATTACCTCTGAAATCGGGTCTCGAACCCACAATGCTTCAAATCAAAAACCATCGTCCTGCTGCTATCCACGGAGTGCTTCACCTACGTTTAATTGCGCAACAAAATAATAGCAGAGTTCTGACTCTGTATTATATCCGCACCCTGCATAATATTTTTTTCTCTCCTTTCCTTTCTTTCTTTTTAATGTTCCATTCATCAATAAATTGCTACGTGAAGTAGCAGAGATCTTTCTCCTCACAAGCACTTTCAAATTACTCTTTCCTCTTTTTAAGTAAAAAAAATTCTCGATGAATCAATTTAATTAGCATTCTCAACAGCTGTTCATTACATCTACATCTTTTGTCCTGCATTAATTTGGCGTTCAGTTCTTTTGAAACGCTGATGATACTTTATGTTTCATTACAGACCGAGTTTTAGCGGTTTAGTTCAGAGCGATTTAAATATTTGATGATAAATATTTTGAACTTTATCTAAAGATATATTATATTCGTTGATGTTAAAGGAGACTTTGAATATTCACACCTCAATAGAAGAAAGCAGAATATTTGACCTTTAGATCTGTCACTTGAGAATTAATAATTCTCTACAAAAAATAATAATGTTCGTTCAATACTCTTTGAAACTGTTAATACACAGTCTGAAAACAATTTCCTGAAACCCGATAAATATTACTGGTCTAAATGTACATCATTCAGATTTGAACTGAATACAGAAGATCAAATCAGTTCATTAATTACCTCAGGTAGGGCTTCAGCTTTCCAGGAAGCTGAAGCCCTACCATGTTCCATGGTAACTGAATGAATAGCAGCTAAAGAAATAATAGTCGTATGTAATAGTGTAACTTATTCCATTTTAGACATGGGAGAGAGTGGGGTAAAACCGGGTACCATTGATTGGTATTATTTTTCCTATCTAGCAGACAGATACTGAATCACACTCTACTAGTCAAGAAAAAGGAACAGTCATAGTGGCGTGTTGTAGCTGTTGAATTCACTGCATCTCTGAAAGTTTATTTGTTTTAAGACGTCAATTCTCTAATGTCCGTTTGATTTTAAAGTATTCTTACTTAAAAATCATTACAGTCATAAAAACTATATTTAGTCCAGCTTATTATACGTTTATTAAGCAGTTATATCCTATCAAACAAAAAGGATTTACTCCAACAATTGCGCTGTTTTATTTCTTTTGTATGACCTCTGCGATGGGGGTTAAAACCGGGTCCTTCTAAATGACGTAAGACCGAGACAGTCAGTATTGATGATTCCTCAGATTAAGATGATAAAAACACATCAAGCGTTGATTGTTTACATTTTAATGATGTATTTTTTAATTTAAACAAAGAAGGGTTAATCCAATGTGAAGAAAGTCTTAACTATGCCGCCGAAAGCTACATGGAGCGAAGGAAGAAGACAAGTGCTTCACATGTGAATTTTGTAACTAATATTCTTTAATTGTCACATAAAGTAAAAAGTGATTGCAACCTTTCCACTGAAAATCTAGTTTTCTTAATTTCTCATAACGTTAACATGTGTACCCGGTTTTACCCCGTAGTTTGACTTTTTAAATACAAAAATTGTTGATGAAAAAGTAATGAAACTGTGACTTTTCTGGAAAGATATATAGTGCTCCGATAAACAATGAATATTTTAATAACATTTGACAAGCTCTGTGTCGAATACTTTAGCTCTAACAGGCCTTCGAACCTTAGCTACCCGATTCTACCCCACTTTTCCCTACATTTTATATACATAATATAAATTTCAACC
>BGPR01047318.1:0-11821 GCA_013235015.1 Araneus ventricosus | reverse complement strand
TGTATACTTCCTGCACGAAAAAGTAAAAAATGAGAAGGAACAAAAGAGTTTTTCTGCTATATTCCATAAGTATCTATATGCTCAAAAACATCTATGTTCCAAAACTGCTAGAGAAAGAAAAATGGCTCTCTATTACTTCAAAGAAAACTGATTTTCAATGAGTAAAAAATTAAAGGAGATTCGAACCTCTAGTCCGAAACATCGTACTGTGATAATGTTTAAGGCTTGATTCATATGCCTTAATATTATTTTTGAAAATTTACTCTTAATTATAGTAACGATAATGTACGCGCAAAAAAATGTATTTAATAATGTCGAAATGCGAGTGCGTATTAACACTGTAAATAAAACAATGAGAAGTATTGTTGCAAAAATTTACTTAAAATTATTTTTAAAAATTTATTAAAATTAGACAAAAAAAATTGTACGGAAATAAAATTGGAAATCTAATTTCTTTGCATTTAAGGAGGTTTTAAGATGGTTTTTATGCGAAGGTGAAGGATAGGTAGGTTTATAGAAGGAAAAAGATAAAATTTCGATTAATTTTTAATTAAAATTCTACCTTTTTGAAAACCCTTTTATCAATGAGCACCTGCTACCCAAAAATTAACTACCTGCCAAATTTGGCAGCTTTTCGTCCAAAGATCTACAATGCAGAGCGTTTGGAATGATTTTTGCATTATGTATGTCAGAATTTATAGACAGTATGCCAGCCTATAAGCATTAATGCGTTAAAAAAGCCCAAATAACTCAGATCACCTGTACACATGAACAATTTTACGCATGCTCTATCTTTGAAAAGTATCAAACGAATACAATTATGGCGTGTTGAAGAACGGTTATAAAAAGCAATTCAACCATTTAACACACTTAGCGTTCCATAAACACTCTACAAAATCCGGTCATTACATCTATATTGCAACCAAATAGACATTTTTCAGGAAGAAAATTCGGAAATCCTCCTAGGAAATTTAGTTCCAAAATCGCAACACTAGTTCCACATCCTTTAACGTCAAATCCAGTGGCTCCACGGACTGTTGATTCCAGGGTGTGTCCTGGTCCGATCCGTATTAGGTGACAAAATCGGACATGGTGAATCCGGGTGTGCCGGACCGTGTCCTCAGGTGCGGCACACTCCCCGAGTCCAGCGCGTGGGAAAATAGTGTCTTCAGGGGGGAGATGATTTAACAGCAGAGTGGGTGCCGGAAGCGTGCCTTACCAGAGTATCCGTTAGGGATGGCAGCAATTATATATTTTTTTGGCTTCTGTTGAGGAGTCAGGTGTATTTCTGTCTATCCGGATTTTGTGTCACGCCTGCCCCGATGGGTGGGATGATAATAATCAAGAGGTCCGTTGGTAGGCATGTACGAAATTTGGTTGATGGTTTTTGTCGTTTGTCATTGAGTTCCTGTTTCCTTCCGGAGGATTAGGTTCTGATTGACCAAAGCAGTAGGAGGCCTTTGGGTTTTAAATAACAAAAAAGGAAATGGGCTCTCTTCTAAACTTTCTTTTTACAAAAGAAATGTGATCTGTTCGCTCATATCCCTAATGTGGAGCCCTAACTTTCTATTTTTTCATGAAAGCATCTATAACAGAATGACGTTTGGATCGACAATAAACGAAATCAGCGAGAGTGTTCTGTCCTCATCTTTCTCGTATAGTGACACGATATGGCGCGTTTTGTATTTAGCTCCGTCCACAGCCGGATTTACACATTTCTGCGCCCTAGGTCAAAGCATATTCTGCGCACACTCTTAATATATAATTTTGAATTTAATAAACAATAGTTTATTTTTGAAACATATAATCACTTAAATACAATCTTTATAATCTTAGAAAGACATTAAATTTTTTATTCAGAATTACACTACTAATGGAATCACTTAATATTAACACCTGCAAAAATACTCCATCAAATTTCTTGAGATCTTCTGAAATACCTAATAGAACCTCCTCATTTTCGCTTTTGTCAGAGAATAGGCTTGAAGAGTCAATGAAGTGGACAAATCTTATTAAATCTATTGCAATGCAAAGAAACCAATGGTCCACAATGGACGAAAAATGTATCGCTCACTATATTTAATGTAACGAATATAAATTTAAAAAACGTCATTTTATATGGCGGTTTCAAAATAATATTTAAAAGTTTGTAAATATTTAGTTGTTATTTCTTCTATATATTCGCCCCCTGACAGCTGCGCCCTAGGCCATGACCTCAGTTGGCCCTACGGAAAATCTGGCCCTGTCTTCGTCGTATAACGAAGAAACCCGAGTATGCGTTTTGGACTTCTTCCTATTGAACGATTGAGTCCAAAATTTGATACACATTAAAATTTTGTTGTCAAGATCATATACCAAATTTAATTTATCTCACTCGTTGTATTTATGAGTTATCACGTTTACATGCACGCGGTTGGACCGACATATAGACTGCCAACTAATGAATTTCGTCCAACATTTGATACAGATCGACCATCATGGAGTGAAGATCACATATCAAATTTCATTTATCTAATTTGTTCCGTTTCAGAGTTATTTCGTTAACATACAAATGTAGATAAGGAAGGGGCATCAAATATCGCCCACTTAAGCCATTATCTTTATTACAGGACTAATTAAAGTGCAATTTGTCTAAAGACTTGTTCTAATATATTACTTGAACGTTTATCTAAAAATAAATTATTAAAATAAATTATAGATCTACTATCCTGTACATAAAGGAAACAGTGCATCTGGTATGGCCTTCTTGCTGACCTAATAACGTGATTAAAATAGTATAATCCCAACAAATTGATCATTTAAATTCTTGATATTTTATTTTAATGTGGAGAAAATCAAAGTTTTCAAATGATTCTTTTATAATTACTGAATGAGATACAGGAATTGAAGAAATAACCTTACAATTATCCAGTAAGACACCTTTTAAGCTTCTGTTACCAGAATCAATAGTCTCCATTAAGATACATCGTGATCAGTCGAGGAAGATAAATTAACCGTAAGTCGAGGAATATCTGTACACAAGTTATATTCCTTAAGAAAATGATTAGGAAATTCTTTTTCTCGATTTTTGTACCGAGAAAATGTTGTTCCTGTAGAAACTAATTTTTTTTAAGTCTTGATCCTAAAACTTCAGCACTTTTTTTAAAGATTTAAATTTTGTATTAAATTATTTAATTCACCTCTTGTAAATTAATGCCTCGTGTGAATTAATCGTGTTAATTAATTTTTATTCTTTGGTATTTGTTTCTGGGCTTGCATACACAACTATAATTTTATTTTAGAATTTTTCCTCTTTTATTGTAGTATTTTATATTGTACTAGCTTATATCCCGGCATTGCTCGGGGTAGAAATATTTTCAAGTCTATGGACTCATAACACTTTAAACTTACTAAAACAGTTTTTCACTGGTAACGTCTTTCATTGATTTTCTTTTACCCTCTCCTTTGTCTCTGACCCCTCGACCAGCAGCTAAACTAACCGCTTCTTTTTGTCTACGTACTTTGAAATACTTCACACGAGTCTCAAAACCCTTGGAAATCCATCTTCCCATCCCCATCATTGCTAAGGAGACAACAGAAATACTTCATATCATGCTTTTTATGGCTCTCCATTCTCTTCTCTTTGGTATTTGTGTGCCTGAGCGGAAGCACCATTCCTTCTTTTTCTCCCTAGGCCCTCTCCCTTCGGACGGAACGGGACTCGGTTAACCTTTGATGATTTTACATATTGAGAGTGGCGTAAAGAGGTTAAGTGGCCCTCGGATCATACTATGATTTTTTCTTCTTCCCCCGGGGGGGGACCCCTGCGGCGGGGGAGGGGGAACTTGCGTAAACGGCGCTCTGGACATGGTATTTTCAACTCCCTATTCTGTTTGACTTGAAAAAGGGACACAAACATAATAGCATTTTGTCAGTGGCGCAGCGCGGGTAAGCGGCGCCCAGGGAATATGATTTTATTTTTTTTCCCCAATCGTCATTTGCTTAGCAAACACAAATGGCCCTCGAAGCCTGGTATTATTTTTCTCCCCCTAATCATAATTTGCTTTAAAAACTTACATAAATGATGTTTTGTCTCCATGGCGCCCCTAAAACTGGCATCTGCGGCATCTATACTTGCCTTACTTCTCGGTCGTTAAGCCGCTGATTAGGATCATTCAAATATTTATCAAATTTAAACTAAATATCACGTAGTAATAAACTAAAGTCATTGGATATATTTGAGGGCATATTAAAAGCTACGAAATAAAAAAGGAAGTTAAGTGCATGCTACGAAATAACAGCGGAAGTAAGAAATCTACATTGAAATCAACGACCAAAGAAAGCAATATTTTCTTATCATAACTTTAACAGCGGTAATAACACGCGAATAAAGGATTTGATGAAAGAATAAATTTGATCTTATAATAATAGAAAACATTGTTACAAATTGCGTTTAAAATGAATTTTGAAACGTTAATGACTGTTAGAGAAAAATTTGAACGACAATTAAATTGGTATCATTAAAAAGATATTTTATTTTTTGCTCTTTAAAGTGATGTAAAAATAATTTTCGCACGATAAGTATTTTAGAAGTTAATGGCGAAAAACATCTAAAAATAGCTTAATTTTCGTTATTTAATTAAATAAATAAAATTCGAATTCGAATTTTAAAATAATTTTTACAGCGTTAGGGCTCTCTCTCTTGTGCTAATTAAGCTAATCCATCACTGTGGCAAATTTGGTCGCCGTAAATCCAATGTTGTGGCGTGCATAATGAACCAAAAAACGAGCAAACACACACACACATACTTTCCGCTTTTATATATATATAAATTGATTAATGTCAATTTACTAAGAAATAATTTTTTTGAATTCTAATAGCAATGTACCTGATTCGACAATATTTAACATTAACTTTTTGGTTTGTGAAAAAAGACTGTGAATGATGGAAAAAAAACAAATGTCATTTTCGTGGTCATCGTGTCTGATTTACTAAAAAGCATCTGACACTCTAGAAACCCTAGGTCGTGTTGGCCTGTGTTATTGATTGACAGGAGTCAACGTGGGCACACTCATGGTACTATCATTATCACGAACAGATGAAAATTCCTAAAAATACAAGAGTTGAAACTAATAGGTGCTTCTATATTTTTTGCAATATGCAGACTGCTCACAAATGTCTTGACCCCCCCCCCTCGTCTCAATTTCAAAAAAGCTATAGTATTAGTCATAAGTGTGGTGTCTAGGCATAGTAAAGTACCTCTGCACTAACCAAGGGGATCTATCTAGCGACAAAATTCGAAGTAAATATTCTGAACTCTAAAACGGTATGAGATGGGGGAAACGAAATTACAAATTTTAATGTGTTACTGAATTCGTGCGAAAAGAAACCGTCTACAGATTAGTAGTATTACGTGAAATGTAATGAAGCAATTGATTTTCTTTCCGAATTTTGACTCGATGCAGTGATCGCGCGAATCTCCCTTGAAAATACTGCTACTCAATCTAACATTACGATAAGTATCGACTTTATTAAAAAATTTATATAAATTTAACTTTATTTTTTAGAGTGGTAATATTTGTTTTTTTGAAAAATTTCTTTTGATGATTGAACATTGTCTGGTCCTTTCTAATTTAACGATATTTAGAGTTTCTAGAATTAAAAAAGTAATGCATATAATTTTTAATTTTTATTCATATTTGTTCTACTTTTTTAGTGGATTAAGTTATTCGCATACATTTTATCTTAAGTTTTCGAACTGACCTTCCATAATCCACGGAGAGCTGCGTTGTGATTTTTTCAATCAAACTTTTTAAGATTTTGATTCACATTCTGTGTGGACGAAATGCTATGCATGTACTTAAAATATCTCACGCTCTTCTGGATATTTGATTCGACGAAACAATCGAATCACTCTTGAAACATCAAACGCAAAAGGGATAGAAAAACAAAGTTGAAATTTTTAAGATTTATATTTATAAAATAATATTTTTTAAAGTGGTAAAATTTGATATTTTGGAAAATTCTCTTTTATGATTGAATATTGTAAAATGATTTTGGTACAGTCTTTAAAAATAGTACCTGAAGCTTCTTTTTAGTTATCAACTAATAAGCTTGTTCATGAGTAACAAACTATTATCATAAAAGTCGCTTTTAGTTACAGTAAAATAGCTATGCACTACTCTAGAAGCAAACTTACAGCGCCATCTGGCGTTAAATTCAGAGTTAGCGCTCTTATCTCGAAAACGGTAAAGCGAGGCATTCATCACTAATCCACTGCACTTTTTTTGGAACACAGTGCGCCAAAACGTTTCGTCAATGTAAGAATCCGATGAAAAATGGTGTAGTCCAGGGTAAACAGTTGGATTTTCATCCAGTTTGATATTTTTCGATGCACTAGGCCATAAAACTGAAATACGATAGGAGGACCAAACCTCTCTCACAAAAGCAAAAACCGTAAAATGGGAAGGGGGAGTATGGGTGGGAGTAGTTATGCGAAAATTATTGCGGGGGATCCGTTTTGAAATCGGGGGGAGGACGGGGCGCAGTAGCTTAGAGGATCGGGTTGCCAATAGGTGATGTGTTTCCAGTTGGCACAGTCCGACCTGTTGAATGGCCTATCAAATTTTACGAGCTGAAAATGGAACCGGTCTGCTAAGAAGCCCTCCAAGTGGATTGGATTGATGGTGAATGTCGAGCTTAAGAGATATGGGAATCAGAGGCGGCGCGAGGCCCAGACAAACCGGGCAGCTGCCCATGGCACCAAAGCGGGAGTGTAAAGGAAATAATGATTTAACAGACATGAGAACTTCGGAAAAACTGCAAATAATTTCCTTTTCGTATTGGTTCCCTCTCCTCTTATCTTGAATAATACCATTAAGACCAACGGCGCTGCCGAATTCACTGACTCTGCCAGTAACTGTTGCTGTTCTCAAGAGACATTTTTCTGAACTGGAACTTATGCGATCCACCATGTCCCAGGAGCAACTAGTTGGCTAATCAACATTGCCGATTGAACCGGACTTTATACAGCACACTGAGCATTCAAGAGATAATGAAAGATTTTGAGGATTAAAAAGGAAAAAAAGTGAATTTTTGAACAGAATTTATAATGCTTTATAACAAAATAGAGTCATAATATCTTTAAAATTAATAAATATTTTATTTTAGTTTCAATAAGACCACTACAAAATCGTAAATATATCTGAAGTTTACCATAATATTATTATCATACTTGCACGTAAAACAACCATATTTCTAAATAAAAGTTTGTTTGGCATTTAGAATACAGACGATATAAAATTTAAAAAATACTTTGCTTGTGGTAGGCAGGGGGTGCCATATTGCTGCCTTAACAGGTTGGTAAAGTTACCTAGGGCCACCTCTGGTGAGAATAAAGCAAAATATGAAGTTGTATAGCGTCATATGTTTGATACGGAAAGGCACCTTGCACACATCAATATTAAGAATGGAATGGGTAAAACGTGGATTTGTTTCGTCGCGATTTCTGAAGCTGTGACGTCACGAATAGACTATATGCCTCTCTAAAACCTACGTTCGGAAACTCCTGAGCGAATTCCAAGCTTCACACTACTGGTAGGGGATACTGAGAGAGGTTATTCGCGATGCAGTTTTAGCATGTATTGCCTAGAGGTCTAATAAACGTTCTTTGCATGCGTAATATGGACAGATGAGGGCTAGGTGATAGAAAATTTTAAATGTGCTGTCGAATTTCGACATCAAGTACGCTGGTCAGTTAATGTGTGGCGCGAAATTTCTAATGGCAGGATGATAGGTCCCGTATTTTAATCAGCTAGTATAGTGCAGGTGTTGCTTGTTAAAAGAAAAATAAACGAGGTTAAAGACGGATATGTGATCCAATGTTTCGCCTTTCATGACAACACAATCGTGGAAATCGCAGCCAAACAAATGCCCGCTTTATGAGTGTTAATTTAGACATTAATGTGCGCAAGGCCTTTTCATATGCATCTCGAAAAGTTTTTAATGCGAAATCGCTAACTACGAATTTTTCTAGATACCGCTGTAAGTGATTTCTCTGCATCGAGCACAAGTACTTTTCTATCACCTATTCACCACTTCTATGATTCTAGCCGTCGCCCGTCTGATATTAAAAAAGAGGTGGGGGCACAGATATACTATGCAATAGTACCGTAATCCGGGGTTACTATGCATCGATTTTCATGACTTCAAAAGGAATTTCGAGAGTTATTGCATGAATTTCTCTTTTAAAAAAGTTCTTATCTGTTTTTTGTCTCGTTGTGTGATTTCTAGAGAAGCATTTTGCACCAAAATTTGAATCATACAAAATTTTCGAAACATTGGTGCAAAGATAACCCATAGGTAGGAATTCTTTCGACTAGTTTTTTTTTTCAATATATTTCATTAACAAACTGACTGTGGGCAAATGTTAGACATATTTCTTGAAAACCCGGGTTATATCAGGTTTTAAAGGTGAAGTAATCCATGTTGTTAAGGAAAAGACAACAATTATTAAATCTTCATTTATTCCATCGTAGACAATAGTATGTTACTTTGCAATAGTTAAAATAATCGTATTATACGAGTATCCATGACCAGACTTAAAATAGGTAATGCGCGAAGCAGCGCGATGTTGTTATTCGTTTACATGTTGGAGTGAAAAGGACAGATAGGAATGTGCAGAACGCTTAAGTACCCAGAGAAGGGAATTTTCCCGGAACGACTCGTGACTCGAAAAGAAAGTTGTAGTGCGCTTATTACGATAGAAGTGGAAGTAATTAAAATGAGGTATCGTTAAAAGTGATTTAAGAATTAAGAAAGTCAAAAAAATTAAAATATCACATATATACACGCCATTGTATCCGGTCAAACCAGGATGGCGTTTTAGAAATCCTTTTATCCGGCCATTGTTAGGTGTATTATGAATATATCTATCTATTACCAAGCCTTTCTTAGTTAGAGAAGCGCTTATTATCCTTTTACAGTCTGCATTATTGACAGGAAATCCAAAGTCACTGAACTGGACTATGCAAGTTACAACGATATTTTTCTTCTCATTGGAGAAAATCAGGGGACTTCCAGGTTTCCTTATATGAAGTAGCTTCCTTTTGTAACAAATTGTTCGCTTGAGGTACCAAAAGAGCTTCTGCCTTTTTAAGTTACACTAACCTTGTGAAATGGCATTTAAGCAAGCTTCTAGGATCTCTGGAGAGAAATCCATATATTTACTTCCTTTTATATACCCTGGTCATATCTGAAGCAATTATAAACATTGTTCTTATTATTATTTAATAAAAAATAAATTCTAAAATCCGAGTTAGGGTTGCTTCGTACCGCAAATTTCCATGTTGCAAAGAAACCCTTTTTTTATGCGTAGTTAACGTACGTCAGAAAAAAATTAAGTAGAACTTAGCTAACAAATATAATTGGCATTCAAAGCAACAAAATGAAATCTAGGTTTATTTTCTTTCTCCTATAAATGCACTTGTTTTCAGAAATGTCGTATTTTCTTCACCAGAGACAGATTTTTAAGCATTAAAATTTTCACTGAAAAACTGACTCATTGTCGCTTGCTTCTGTAAGTTCTTGAATGATTGTTAATAATCTTGTGAATGTGAATGTTTGTTAATAATTTTCAATGATTGTCAATAATCTTGAGCAATTGTTATAAGGAAAGAAATACACTAGTGAGTGTTTCCAACAAACGAGAAAAAATTCCAACACGGTGCTCCTAATCAGTTGGTGTCACTTTTCAACAAAAACTTTGTACTGATTCAAAGTTACCTCCATGAGCTCAAAGTAAACCCATTTTACAGTATATCTCTGTACATACATTCAGAAACCGTAGAATTATTGAGTCAATTCGCTACTTTGCCCTCTAGAACGATTTAATCACGATCAATTAAGCACTCCAAACGCATAAATCTAGGAAAAGTCGGAAGTGTGTTAGTTCCATTTTCAGAGATGTGCTTTTGGTCGTTAAATTATGTGTTTTTCTGTTTCTTTGTAACAATTTTAGTTATTCGAAGAAGGCTTTTTTAATTTAGAAGATGATCGAATTTACTTGTTATGAAACTGGTCCGTCAGCTCTACGACAGTAAACTGCAGCAGCAAGAACAAAAAGAAAATAGTGGTCATACAAGGTGCGTGCTGTAACCATTCTTTGCCTAAGGACTGCAATCTTCATGCAAATAGGAGTGACACACCTTCTTCCACATTTTCGGGATCTCTAAGAGCAATAAAAATCTGAATGTTCACGGCTGTTCCAACTATGCACTGAAGAAGTTGATTGTATGTAACATAACACTACCTGCTATTTTGTTTAGAAAAGGGCAGGAAACTTACTTAAATGAATACTTCTCTTTCTCTCTGTTTCACAGACATATATCCTGAGGGCCCATATTCTTTCATGCGGAAGGGGGCCCACTGGCCATCAGGCAAGCTGACAATCTGTCCAGTCCGCCACTGCTCATGTCATATAATTCTTTTTGTGAAAACAGGCTGAGTATCGAGAGTATGAAGTGGACAGAAAGCCGTCCCGTGCTCCCTGTACCTGATGCCATTATAGCAACTGACAGCAGACTCGCCCGACTTGAATCCAATCCATGAGACGCTCCATAAAGACAGGTTGCTGCTCGGCCAAGGTCTCTGATATTTCGTGAGCAAAAGCTTGCTTGCAGTTATTGTAACTTTTGATGGATGGATGTTGGGGTTTAATGGCACAAGAGCCAGATTTGGCTAAGCTGCGCCAAACAAATGGTAAAATTGTAACTTTTGAAATCTCCATTTGAGACAGCTTTTTAGTTGTAAACTTCAATAAAATAATTTTGTAAACTAAACTTTCTAGTGCTATGTGTTTGCAAGACTACATACGAGTTGAAACCTCCATTTTCACTTTTCTCAAAAAAAAAAGACTGGGACACATATATTTCTTCAAAAAAGTGAGTGGTCCTTTTTTTGGGGAGTAGAATATAATAATACCACATGCAAATATTTTCCATTACCAAAATCTGCAATATTTGATTCCACTCCTTCTCTGATGTTCTAACTTAATTAATGTGGCATATCCAGTGACATCATAGTTTCTGCGTTCGGAAGTATTTCTGGACTACTGGAGAATAAATACCAGACGGAATTTCATTTTTGTAATAAGACATTCAAACACCATTCTTTATTACATACTTTAGGCTGTTTCCGTAAACCTCTTTTTATTGTAAATCAAGTTAGTTTATTTTCTGGTTATTACTTTTACTGTGCATCGAACTCAGTGTACGTTACCCAAAAAGTCTTAGCTTAAAAAAAAAAGAAAGAAAGAAAAATACATAAAGCAAACTCTTCACTTGTCTCGAAAAATTCTCTGAAAATATGTTTAGAATTTTTTTAACATGATAATGCTTATAGCCTGGCATACTATCTGTGAAATCCGACATGCGTGGTGCAAAAATCTTCGAAAACGGTCTACAGAACAGACCGCTGGACCTGGATCTATACCAAATTCGGCGCGTAGTTACTTCTTGGGTAGTATGTGCTTCCTGAGAAAGGGTTTTTCAAAAAAAATTAGGTTTATTAAATGAAAATTAATCGAAATTTTGACGTTTTCCCTCAATAACTTCAAAGTTATTGAGGAAATAAGTTCGGAGTTTTGTTTAGGTATATTAATGTCCCGCTTTGAAGCAACACAAGGCTTTTTGGGGACGGACTCTGTAATCTTGATGACGACGACAGAGCCTGGGCTGGCACCACCTCCCCAAATTTCCGCACCACACCAACGGATGGACATTTGGCCAGTGGCGGATTTTGACGATATGAGGCCCCAGGCGCAAAATTATTTTGAGGCCCCCC
>BGPR01047317.1:0-11822 GCA_013235015.1 Araneus ventricosus | reverse complement strand
TGCCCTAACATTACCCCTGTAGTAATTGCCACGGGTATAATGAAAACAATTATTGGCTTTGTGGTTTAACTTGCCACAAATTTGACATGGAGATTGTTGGTTACTTTGATCATTATTGGAGTTGGTTGCTGGTGCTTCTGTCAAACTATTCACACACAAATTTTGGGAAGATATAGCATTTACTTTTTCAGATAGTTCTAGAATTTGTTTATTCGTACTCAATTGTTGTGATAAAATTTGGTTTATACCAGAATCTGTGACATTTATTTCTGCACCATCATCACTCAAAGCATTGTCAATGTTTTTAGCTATTGCTACAGCAGATTTGAAATTTTTGGGACCCAATTTTTTAACTTCTACCCTAATATCTGGTCTTAATGCTTCAATAAATTTTGAAAGTTTTAATTTTTCTGTTAAATTTATAATATTCTCTTCCTCACTGTTATTTGGATTAGAGAATTTATCGGTGGTAGAACTCACTTGCTCTGCCAAATCTGAAATAGATTGGCTGACTTTTTGTTTTAAATTGTTAAATTGCCTTTGAGCTTCTTCAAAATTTGGTTTTTTGCAAAATTTTTCTTCAAGCTTTTTTACCAAAGAATCAAAATGGTTTATCTCCTCCAATTTTGGATTGCTCACTAAGAATTTTAATGCTTCATCTTTTAAATTTAGTTTTAGAACCAAAATTTTTTTAGCCTCACTCCATTTTTCCAGTTTCGCTATCTCAATAAACTGTTTTATAAAAAAATCAAAGTTTTCGTTACCACCTTTGAAAGGTGTGAGTGAAGAGATAAGACTTTGGGCCATTGTACTTTAAAATCTACTGACAGTTATGAAATATTATATCAATTATAAAAATACCCAAATCATATACAAAATACTGAAATACACAAATTGAAATTTATAATACTATTAAATCATTTTCACAAAAATAATGCATTTTCCCTGAAGGAGACTGGAGCATTGAGCAAAAATATAAAATAATTTTAATACTCTGACATGTGCATCACTGTTAAATTTTAATTAGTTGGCAGTAAATTTAAATTTAATAAATAACCCATGAACTCAACCTTAAATTTGTATATTACAATTTTGCTTTTGAACACGGCACCAAATGTTAATCTTTGAAATACAAATGTTGGGATTGCTAGGGTAATTATAAAAATACTGATGCAAGGTAGAAGCCCAGAAATAAAATTTAAATTATAATATATATTGAACAATTAATTAATTCTGGGTATTAAATTATATAACAATAATAAGCCATTCTTGCAATATTGAAATAATTCACCTACCTTTGCTGACCTGAAAACCCTAGCTACATAATTAAAAGTTCATTTTCATATAGTGGTAGTACAATGCTAAAAATAATTAAACAAAAACAATTTTATAAAATTTTAAATAATTTTTTTATTTAACAATTATTGATATTGAAATTAATTACTGCCATAAAAATTTAGATATATGCATAATATTTGATGCACAGAAATGAACATTTATCAAACAAAATAAAAATTAAAAAATTGTAGCTACACATTAGCACTGCAGGCCTAAGAATTATATTTCAGAACACAAAGTAAAAAAAGACAACCTAAATTTGATAGAGATGTAATGATGAACATTTTTCACTGCAACATCACAAACACTTCTTGAATTGATGAATATTACTTAAGAAAAAGTGAATTTTTTTTTATATTCACTTAATGATATTTTTGAGGTATTCAACTTGCACATTTTCGCACCTTCCTCGGCCATACCTCTAGGCCTGCATCACTCATTCAAAAAATCAAAATTGGAAAAGCTGAAGATGAGAACAAAAATGTTGAGCAGGAATAGATGTTAAAAAGATGATCACGATCTCTGTGATTAAGAGTACACACCACCACGATGAAAAATAAAAATGCTGTAGGCATTACCCACACTGCAGATCCCGCAAAAAGTGATGATCATTGAAAATCAGCGTTCATGGATTGTTCCGGCATAAAGAAAGAAATGCTTTCTTCACAACAGCACCTTAATACAATAGATTGTTCCGGAATAGTGTTGTAGAGAACTTTCCATCACGTCCTTCAAAGCATTCATCACCGAGTTTCTTCATACTGCATCCTTTTAGGAAATACCAATGAAGAATAAATATATGAATCTTCAGCTTCAGATTCAGGAATATATAAAAAACATTAACGGAAAATTAAATCAGAGGCAAGACAAGACAAGACCCCAGGCCCCACCGGCCCTGGGGGCCCGCAGCTGGAAAAACACCAACCACTCGCTTAGCCCATCACAAAGGAATTCAAAAAGTAACGGAAAACGATTCCAGATACAGACGCCTAATACCTGATGACGCCAAAAACTTACGCGAGCCAAGATGGCGAAGAAATAGTCCCGTTGCAAAATTTGAATTTAAAAATTAATAAAGTTGAAACCTTAATGGAAACAACAACAAAAGTTAAGACAAATAATAATTAAATCGAAAACAAAGTAAATAATTATGTAAAATTTAGAAATTAAATGAAACGGTTAAAATTAACGTTTGAATTTCAAAATTAGCCAAAGTTGCCACAAGAAAATAAAGAAACTTTAGTGGCGAAGAATTAAATTAATTAAAAATACTGACAAAGCCGAAAAAAAGATGTTAATGCAATATTTGCAATCTAACACATATATAATGTACGAAAGTATACAGGTTACGTATGCACGTATGCATGCCACATACGTACGTTCATAGTACATTTACATACTCGGTTTTTTACATACGTAATCATGTTTTATATATACTTACGTTACATACGTACTCGCGTTTCATATGTACTTACGTTACATACGTACTCGCGTTTCATATGTACTTACGTTACATACGTATTCACGTTTCATACATACTTACGTTACATACGTACTCGCGTTTCATATGTACTTATGTTACATACGTACTCACGCTTCGTATATACTTGCGTTACATACGTACTCACGTTTCATATATACGTTTGATGTACGTTACATAAGAACGCATATTTCATATTTACGTATGAAGGTACGTCACATACGTACGCATGCTTCATATATACGTATGACGTAAATTACATATGTACGTTTCAGACGTACGTTACATACGTACTCACGTTTCATACATACTTACGTTACATACGTACGCACGTTACATATATACGTATGACGTAAGTTACATATGTACGTTTCAGACGTACGTTATATATGTACTTACGTTTCATGTATATTTACGTTACATACGTACTCGCGTTTCATGTATACTTACTTTATATATGTACTCATGTCTCATTTATGCCTACTATCGATAGTTTCTAAACGATCGACTGAAAGAGCACCTATCGATATTATAGCCTGAAATAAAACTATCGATAGTATCGATAGTTTCAGTCGATAGTTGGAAAAACTATCGACTGGACTATCGATAGTTGGGGAAAAACTATCGACTGGACTATCGATAGTTGGGAAAACTATCGACTGGACTATCGATAGTTGGGAAAAACTATCGACTGGACCATCGATAGTTGGGAAAAACTATTGACTGGACTATCGATAGTTGGGAAAAACTATCGATGTTTAAGGAACACTAATCCAGAGTTAATAGGATCGAGCAGGTCGGAGATCTCGGGACAGGAAATCGGCTGCTGGTCGCTTTTAGCTCATAAGGTTGGGAAGCAATGAGAATAGTCAGGAGGAAAAGAGAGCGCCGTCTCCCAATAGGCTCGGAAGTCGTCGTTGAATGCCGAGGAGTTGCTTTTGGCATCCACCGGATCAGGAACAGAGATATACTTGGTGAACCTTACAATACAAATGTTTTTTCCTTTGTCCATGACATCTCTTTTACACATAGCATTTAGTTTTTCATTTCATCGTGCCTGTTTTTTATTAGACCTCACTTGTGCTTTATGGATTAAAATTTGTGTTTAAAACTTTTCATGAGTTTGGCGGAGCTTGGCCAATGTTGGCCCTTGTGCCATAAAAAACCAACCAATCAATCAATCCGAAACCACCAAGAAAATACACTGAAAACCAGGGAATGGTTACATAAGGGTTGCGATGCATGACCTTTGAGGTATACTGTATGAAATGGTTAACAAACACAATTTGGAATACTGCTACAAAACAAGATCGTAGTGAGATGGCTAAAACATGAAATTCGGCGTGAAAAATGATAATATAAAAGAAACTTATACAGGAAGAGAAAAAAACAGTCTAAATTCTGCAATACATAAACAAATATTGATGAGTAGGACCAGATTTCCCATAGGACCATCCTAGACCATGGCCTAGGGTGCAGCCGTCAGGGGACGCTTATACAGAAGAAATAACCACATATTTACAAATTTTTAAGTATTATTTTGAAAAGGTAACATGAAATGATGCTTTTTAAATATACATTCGTTACATTAAATATATTGAGCGAAAAATTTTTGCCGTCTGTGAACCCTTGCACTTCTCTCTATTGAAACACATTTAGCGCGAACAAAGCAGTTCTAGAGGTATTTCAGACGATTTCAAGAAATTCGAATGAATGATTTTTTGGTATTAATGTTATTTCTTTAGTTTTTAATTTTTAATTGAAAATTTAATGTGTTTCGAAGATTATTAAGATTATATTAAATGCTTTTATATTTCAAAAAAATAAACTTTTACATATATAAATTGAAATATATAAATTGGAAATTATATATATGTATTTGAGAGAGGAGTGCAGAATATGCTTCGGTCTAAGGCGTAGAAATATTTAAATCCGGCCCTGTTGATGAGTAATTAAAACCTCACAGAACATGAGCATCGTGCCAAATAACATGGAGACATGATTCCAAAAATGTGCTAGTAGGACTCGGGGAGATCTAAAATGAGGAGATTCCTTAAAATCTTGATTTTAAAAAGCAAATTTTTCAAGATTACAATATATTCTCTTTATTAACTTCGTATACGAGATGGTTAAATCGAGCATTTTACTTCAGAAGCGATGTCAGATAAAATTCATTTAAAGAATGAAGTAAAACGGTAACTTTTTAGAATGCTTTTTCAGTTAAAAATGGTCACTCTATCCGCCAATGATACTTTTTTTTCTTTGTATGAAGAATGAAAATAATTAACTTGATTGATTCGTACAGCTATGCATCTGGGTTGATAGGATTGAAATACAGAACTAAAGTCATACCGAATCGACTTCAGCACAATAAATAAAGTAATTAAAATATGCATTATAAAGGAATATTTAGGAATATTTCATGCATCAATTTTAATAAGAGTTTTTGCCAAAACTGAACTTTTTATTTTATTACTCAAATTCAATGAAATTTGCACTCTGGTATATTTTTCCTTGCAGTGAAATTTTTTTCCTTACTAAATTGTATATTCAGTTTTTCAAAAAATGAATTTCATTGTGCTGATGTATGTAAAATTTAAAATTTTTATTTCAGGTCTACTTGATCAATACAATCAATGTTTCCTACAAGCTCCAAAACATGTAAGTTAAAAAAATTTAATGCTTAACAATTTTTAATATTATACCGTTAAGGTTTTTTTAATTGCTTTATCCTGTAAATGTATATTTATGCTGATTGCATTAAGATACAAGTTTCTAGCAATGAAGTTTATTGAATTTTGTTGAAAAAAATGAGTGACGCAGTGTCAATTTTAAGAAAACGCTTGTAGGCTTGTAAATATTAAACGCGTTTTACTGTCATATGAGTGGGAAATGCCTTTTTTCCCTGTAGCTATTGACTATCTGAGAGTTTAAATGAAAATAATTCGCAATCACAGTGGACTCTCGAACAACGCGGGGGGGGGGGGGGCCGCGTGATAGAAAATCGAGTTACACGTGGCGAATTACGGACGAATTTACCAAAATTCAAAAATGTCTAATTTCTAACTTTTATATCGCTAATGAGGCGTTACTGTTTCAAACTATTAGCCTCACTTTTCTTATGTAAACAACAAGTATTGTATGTTCTCGAATTCCGTAAGCCTTCGCGCTTTCGCACATGCGCCAGCGGAGTTATTTTCACCAAAATAAGGGGGAAAGTAAAGAATGGTGGGGGAGATCTCTACATTTGACTTAGCGTGGCCTAACAAAGAACTTCGGAAATGCGCTGATCTTACTCATTACCTGTCACCTCTTTCAGGAGCAAGACCGTCAAAAAGTGCTAGTCTACGGATATTGAAACGATCAATAACTGTGTACATTAGATTTTCTAAACAAAATAAAACGAAATGTCAAAAACTATTAAAAAGTCGAATTTTTATTACTTGTAATTCGGCTCATGTAAGTCTTGCATGTAATTTCTTGCATGTAATTATCGCTCTGTATGCTAACTAGTCACAATTTTTTGTCGCGTTATACGAATTCACGTTACAACGGAGTCTCCTATATTTATTTATTCAATTCATTAAGAATCTTGTTCATATCCGAATATTATTGGAGTATCTTGATATATGTATTCCTTTAGTATCATGCACTTTTATTCAACTTGAGTGTTTTAGAAAACTTAACGAAATCCCTCAGAGAAATAGCTTACAAAGAAATTGAGTTTCAACTATAAAAGCGGATCGATGTCGCCTAATGGTCAGGTTCCAGTTCTATTAAACATCCGTTCTGTATGTGAGTCTAGTGCAATTTAAATATAACGCCGAAGCCCAAACGTCCTCCTCTTGGTGTGGTCCTGAGAGGGACGTGACGGCTTTATTTTCCCATAACTCTCTTGCTACTGGATGGAAAGATACAGTATTTAATCCTCATCATAACGACCAAATTTTGTTCCAGAAATCTTTTGATAACCATTTCTTAGAAGTTAAAGGTTGACACTTCCTCTCCCCTCCACCGTTTTTCGATTTATTTCCAACGTAGGAATGGCACCTCGTTCGAAAACTCTCTGAAATAACAGTACTATGCTGCTTGTCTGAGTCCAACAGCTTCAATCTTTAAGACGCTAGGGCGGAAATGGAGGCTGAAGTTTTCTTTTTCACCATATCTTCCTTACTATTAAAGATAGAAAATAGATTCAAATCAGTAAAAATATTACATCATCATACCGAACAGCTTTTGTACTGAAATTTCTTTGATAGATGCCATCCCTAAAAAGTTTTGTTGTTCTTAACTCTTCCAAGATACTTGAAATGTTAATTGCACTTGAATCAGGGTTTCATGGATTTCACTAACCTTAACTTAGATGAAAAGGAATCTGCCTTCAGCTTCTGGCTTGATAAGAGGAATCTTCTTTTATATTTCAATATTGAAATGCTCTTGTGCAAGGATTTCATGGATTTTATTAACCTTAACCTTGATAGAAAAGAATTTACCTTCGCCTTCTGATTTACCAAGATGAAACTTTTTTCCCATCACCGTACAATTGGAAAAGAATGGCCAAATATTACTTTATCTCCATAAACCAGCTTTTTTAATATCTGTAATTGCAAATGATAACTCTCTGACTAGTTTCCTTAACTTTTTTTTATAATACTTTACACCATAGAATTTAACCCAAAATTTTATATCGAATTCAACGACGCTTTATATTAAAAAGAAAATCTTTTTCTTAAATAATTGGCACAATTATACACTTTTATTTTCAATCTAGTGCAAAAATGAAGTATAACTAATGAGAACGCTGGTGTAAAGTGTAGCACCTGCGTAAATTTATTCATATATTTTAATACTAAATTTGGATAAGAAAATACACTTATCTTGAATATACTGGATAAACTACCGTAATTAAAACGAAAATTGCAATCCAAGGGGACTAAATAAACTAATTAACTTGAATTTCGAATTTCTAGACAGAAACATCGTAGCATGATAATGTTTAGGCTTGATTTGTCTGCCTTGATTGCAGTAGCTGTTGTATTCTCTGCGTAACGACTTTTACATCATAATATTTACAGAAAGAATGTCAGTCTAAAAACATTACCATGCTAATAAAATTGAAAGTGAAAATTCTGCTTTGAAGGTAATGTCCAAAGAAAGCCATTTTAATCATAACGTTAACGGTGGTAAAAATACGTGACTGACGTTTTCATAGCAAAAACAGAAAGCTTTGCTAAAAATTGTGTTTTAAAATGTTTGAATGATTAATTAAAATTAAAGACGAAATTGCACGGAAATAAAACTGGTATCGCTGAAAAGATAATTTTTTGAATTTTAAGGCGGTATAAAAATATTTGTGCAACAATATTTTCCGAAGTTATTGAGGAAAAACTTTAAAATATATAGATTAATTTTTAATTAATTAAATAACAACCTAAGGTTTTGGAAATATTTTCTCTTATTGAGCATCTACTACCCAAGAAGTAACTGCGTGCCAAAGTGGTAGCTATTGGCTTGAGAGTGTAATAGACCGCAGATTTTATGATAACTTTATTTATTCATGTTTTACAGTCACTTTCAGTTAATAATTAATAATGCATAATAATTTTGGTAAAAAATCAATGAAGCCAACTCTGAATGTTCATAAAATATTTATTTATCAAAATAAACTTTATCTATCCGTCTAAAACATTCTAGATTGTTTGAGAAGTTCGTATGCGAATTTAAAATTAAATATGACCTATATTTTCCCCCTCAGGGGCTCGCCTTCTTTAGGTGAGTACGGGAGTCCCAACCCCGAGGTACCCAGGGATCTTTTCTTACCCGAGGGGGTTTACTGCCTTTGGTAAACACGGGAGTTGCGACCCCGAGGTGCCCTAGCGATCCTTCTCTTGTTTTTATTTTCTAATTTCCATTATCATATGTATCAATTTTGTATTTCTTTTCTGATTTTGTTTACTTTGGTTTTGAATTTTTTATAGACTAAACCCATGTGTTGGCCATGCATGGCGACCCGTTAGGGGCAAAATGGAATCCTGGGGTTCCTTTGCGTTCCCTTCGGCCCAAGCTGCTTCGTAAGTCGGGCGGCAGGAGTAAGCCAGCTCTTGTCAATCGGCTGGTGGTACGTTCCTTTGGGAACGGGGAAGTACTACTTTAGGGTTAGGTCTGCAGTCTTCTGTAGGTCTATATCCCGGTACCACCTCCGAGGTAAGTGCTGAGGCTGGAGATTTCTAGAGCCAGTAACTGCCTTCCCTTGTTGGGCTCCGTGGTGGGCGGGGGCGTACCGGGATGAACATGATTCGCTCGCTATGGGTTGCCGTAATTTTGGTCCCGGCGGAGACGTGCGTCTGCCAACCTCTCCTTTGGAGCACCACTTGAATTCTGACAAATTTTACACTATCAAAAAGACTGAAGGTAGCTTAAAAACTGCTTAACCGATATTAATCCACAAGACAATTCTTGGAATAGTTGGCGAAGTCCAATCTATAAAAAAACTAAACTTGGCGAAATCCTCATTTAACTGAAATCCCTTACTCAAGCAAACTCATTACAGACACTTAAATCAATCGGCGAACATGTAGTAACTGTTTCTCCTCATAAATCATTAAATCAGTCTCGAGGGATAATATCTGAATCTGAATTCCAGTCCGACACTGAGGAAGAAATTCTTGAATGCTTAAAGAACCAAAATGTTACATCTGTGAAAAGAATTTGTATCAAACGTGAAAACCAAGTAATACCGACTAAGCATCTAATACTTACCTTCAATGTTCCTGTGGTACCAAAATCTGTCCTAATTGCTTATATAAACTGTCCAGTTAAATCATATATACCGAACCCTTTAAGATGTTTTAAATGTCAGAAATTCGGACATTCTATGACCGTCTGTCGTGGGAAAGAAACTTGTGGCCGTTGCTCAGAAATCGGACACAATAGTAAATCTTGTACATCTACCCCAAAATGTAGCAACTGTAAAGCAGAACATTCATCATATTCTCGAAAATGTCCACGATGGTTTGAAGAAAAAGAAATACAAACAATAAAAGTAACACAAAATATTTCCTTTGCTGAAGCTAGAAAAATTGTAACATCCAGAACACCCACTGTTGGAGTATCGTACTCCTCAATGGACAGCATCTGCCCACACTGTAAAAACCGCACATCTGCACAAGCAGAAGCTCCACCCGATAATAACCCGATTCCGTTATCTAAAAAATCTCCAGTTAAACACAGTAGAGCAAATTCTAAAACGGAAATTATCGTCGACAGATCAAGCCTTCCAAACACATCCAATGTAAATAACCAGGAAGCAAACAAAACAAATCAGAATTATACATTGAAAACTCAGCCAATCATACAATCAAACGGTACAAAAACAGTCAACATTAGCCACAGTAAACTGTCTCGTATACCTCAAAGTAATAAGACTGAAACACCAAAGAAAGTAGTAAAATCTTTCAAAGAAACAAAGGAAATGAGGAAATCGAGGATGCAAATTATGAAAAAAAAACCTAGACGTGAAAATAAAGGATTCAATAAAAAACGCACTCTTACGGAACAAGATTTCTTAAAAGAATCAAGAATTAACGAGGGTGATGATGATACTGGTGATTTAAAAATTCACCCATCTGATGACGATGTGATGTTCACTGATGGGGAGGAGGAGACCTCAAAAACACCAAACAAAAAATAGTAAAAAAAATGGCAATTAAATTTTTATCGTGGAATTGTCACGGTGTGAGGTCTCACATTGATGATATTAAATCAATTTTAAATAAATACCAGCCCGTTTGCCTTGGATTACAGGAGACTTATCTTTCTCCTGTGGATTCTGTAAAAATAAAATTTTATAATATCATAAGGAAAGATTATACCCCAGGCGCAAGAGCTTATGGAGGGGTAGCACTTTTAGTTTCAAAGCATTTTCCTTTTATAGAAATCCCATTAACTAGTGTAATACAAGCAGTCGCAATACAGCTGCAGATTGATGTATTAGTTACAGTATGTTTTATTTACCTCCCTCCTAACCAAAATTATACTCAAAATGAATTGGACGATTTAATTAATCAATTACCACAACCATTTATTCTCATGGGTGATTTCAACGGCCATAACCCTATTTGGGGTAGCCCAGACATTAATTTAAGAGGTCAACAGATGGAAACTCTTATTGATAACCATTGCATCTGCTTATTAAATAACAGTAATAATACATATTTTCATCAACCAACCCGGACGTTCCACACGCTTTATTTAGCTTTATGTTCACCTTCTTTAGCCATTAAATGGAATTTTAATACTGAGGACGATCTGTTTAACAGTGACCATTTCCCGATTATTTTATCTTACATTGACGATGATATTAGGTATCCTGAAAGACCAAAGAAATTTATATTCCAGAAAGTTAATTGGGATTTATTTTCAGAATTCGCGACAATAACTCTTGATATGGTAGAGGAGTTGAGTATTGATGATGCGGTTAACAAAGTCACATATTCAATTATCCAAGCAGCAGACATGGCCATCCCCAAAACATCAGGGAAAATCCCCAAAATTTGGAAACCTTGGTGGAACGAGGAATGTAGAATTTTTAACAAACAGCAAAAGAAAGCTTGGGATAAATTCCGAAGATACCCGACTACCAGTAATTTAATTAATTTTAAATTGGCCAAAACAAATTTTAGAACAGTTAAACGGACGAGTCAGAGGAAATCTTGGCAAGCATTCATTAGCACCATAACTAACCAGATATCAAAAAAATTGTGGGACAAGATCAGAAGACTTTCTGGTCGATACAGTGATAACACATCGGTATCCTTTTTAAATCACAATGGGCAGGTTATAACAGATGCTAAGAAGATTGCAAACACTTTGGCAGAAGCCTTTTCTGCTGTCTCCAGTGCAAGTTCATACTCGCAAGATTTTATTTCATATAAGAAAAATGAAGAGAGATATAATATAGATTTTAATACCCTAACGGACGATGAATATAACTCTGATTTTCATT